>JBAMJV010001608.1:0-83852 GCA_037951105.1 Echinarachnius parma | reverse complement strand
AGATTATAGTGGGGTCATAAAACTACTTGCTCTATTAACCAGACATGGTTGTATTTGATATACATGTGTTTGTTTGTATTTTATGTTTATTTGATATTATTTTTTTATTAGTTTGCATTTAATATGTGCTGTGTGTATGTATTTAATGTTTGATAATGTGTTTGTATGCATTGGTTTGTACATGTATTTAATATGTGTTTCATGTAATGTGTTTATGTTTGATAATATGTTTGTATGCATCGGTTTGTATTTGATATGATTGTTTCGTGTATTTGATATGTCATATCATATATTGGGTCCTTGAATAGAGTTGATCCTCTACTTGACATAGCCATTTTCAAATCAATAAAGTGATCAAGGGGACCCTCTTACTTTTATATTGGAGTCCTTGGAGGAGGAGGAGAATTAAATCCACCAAAAAACTTGACACAATTGCTACAAATTGTTTGTTTTGTTTCAGAGAGAAGGAGATAAAAGGAGAAAATTGAATCCACCAGAAAGTTGAATCAATTGCTAAAAATTGTTTGTTCCAGAGAGAAGGAGATAAAAGGAGAACATTAAATCCATCAGAAACTTGACACAATTACTAAAAGTTGTTTGTCAGAGAGAGGAAGAGATACAAAAAGAGAAGAACTTTGACATTGAAAACAATATGAAATAAATATAATTCCAAGAAGGGATATAAAATATAATAATGAGGGTGGTCTGAAATTGAATTTTGCCTGAAGTACAACCTTGTGACCAAACGGTAATCTTGTTGAAAAAATAAAGCAATATCATATCTACATTTCCTTCTCATGTTTTACTCACTAACTTTGAACATGTTACCTTGTTAAAGACTAGTTGATTTTGGCCTAACACACATTCTTCAAAGACCCCAGTCCAACTATTTTCAGGACCAGTCCTAGACTAATGGTGTAGTAAGAGAGTTTGAAATGTTCCCTATCTATATAATATATACTAGTTATGTTGGTATGGTATATCAAATAAATTTGCCATTATATAGGCCTCAGCCAAAGTATAAATTTGGGGACCAGTTCTTATTTAAGTTCCAAGTCCTGGAATTAAGCACACTTTGGAAATAAAGGCTAACATCTGAACTACATGGCTATACTAACATGTGAACCCAAAGTGATGTATATGTTTGTTACACTTTCCATCTTTTAACCCATTCTGTTCAGCAATTATTTGGGTTTGGTTCTATTAAAATGAGAATAGGTGTTATCTCAAAATGAACTAGTTTTAAACCCCCAAATGGAAAACACAGAGAGATAAAGTCTACAAAAATAGAAGTATATCTCTGTTTGAGAAAGGGTAAAAGGAAAAGACATTTGTCAAAGGAAATGAACATAAGTGAGCTTCCGCTTCCAGTGCCATATATACCTCACACTGACATCTATGTTTTTTTCTTCATTGTATGTAATGACAATGTTAAATGGATTTCAATGTGTGTGTAAGTGTGGTGGTGGTGGGGTGGTGGAGGGGGGGGGGGGGGGGGGGGGTTCTTTGATTTCAATGTTACTTTATTTCAATTCATTCAAGAAAAGAACATTTTAAACATGATTTTAATTGGCCCCTAAATCCCTAAAATGAACATAAGTGCACTCACATTGGGCATTAACATTTAGAAAAATGGACTGAAATGCATCTCATTTAATATATCATGTTAATTTTCACTGTCTCCCTTCTTTGGAAATATTCTTTTTATGTACTAATAATGATTTCACTAGTGGTCAGATGGACAACTAAATAATGCATGAATAACAAATTAATTAGTCTTGCATTATGGCATGCATAAGAATTGCATGTGGTTCACATAAAACAAAAAAACAAACAACAAACAAACAACAAACAAACAACCAAAGAAACAAACAAACAAATAAACACAGAATCAATCAAACAAACAAATTAAACAAACAAACACACAAACAAACAAACAAAAAAGAATGCAAATGAAAGAAATTTTTAAACAAACACACAAACAAACAAACAAAAAAGAATGCAAATTAAAGAAAATTTAACAATAATTTTGCCTTCTCACTTTGTCATAAGTCACTGTGAGAAGTAAATAAAGATAAGATAAAATCAATAATGTGTTGATCCATTCTTTGTGACTTTGTAGCTGCAACGCAGAGCAGACCGAGCAACTCTCCAAGCTACAACAACAACAGCAGCAACACAAACAGCAACAACAGCAGGGGACTGGTGGCAACCTGTGGCAGCAGCTTCGAGTCAAGTATAAAACCAGTAAGTGTGCTTATTCTCTTCATTTCTTTTGTCTTACTAATGTTTCTCTTGTTGCTCTCCGTATCTTTATTTTATAACCTTCATTACTTCCTTTCCTAGTTTCTATACAGATTGTTTTGTGGTTGTTTAGATTGTTTATAATTTATCTCTATGTTTTTTGTAATTGAGTTAATTTTCAAATGTATGACATTTTATCTAATCACTATATTACCTAGCCCCCTATTTTTTCTCTCCCTTCATTGCATTGTTTTTTCTTTGTCTTAATTTTTTTTACCATCATAGATTCTTTTCCTCCTTCTTTTTCTTTTCTATTCTTAACATGCATTTGTGAAATGTATCATGTTCATCTCTTTTTAGTATGTTACACACATGTTAAAGGGGTAGTTTAGTTTTGGTAGAGAGGGCGCTGCACATCACAATTTTTTTGTGAGGTAATGAAAAACTGAGTGTCGAATTTGAAAGAACATGCAAATTTAATGGCAGAATAAACTTTATTTGGTCAAAATCGACCCAGAAATGGCTGAAATATAAATAAATATATCTGATCTTATAATTATTTGGGGCCCAAATAATTACATGTAGATGATTTTTTCAAAAAATAAAAAAAATGCTTGCACTTTTTCAAAAAATGTCAAAAGTGTTTTTTAAATAGTTGTTGATGATCTCTCTATTCAATCATTATTTCAATAAAACATCACATGCATAATTTTGTATGGAAAATGGTTGAAACCAATGCCTTTTTAGAAAGCGCCCTCTTGTGTTTTAATGGCTCTTTTTGAATGATGTTGAATTTTAATTGGTGCTGGTTGTTAGCAAACACCAACGGGCCGTATTGATTAGAAATTAATGCTTTCCACTTAAACGTGCACTTGGTGTGCTGGATTGATTGCAGAATGTATCCGATGACCGGGGTAATAATACAATTGTAAAGCACTTAGAGATGATTATCAATTGTGATAGGCGCTATATAAATTGAGGATATTATTATTATTATTAATACTTTGCCTATACTCTACAAATGGCAATTCATAGTTTAAACCATGGTTTTAATACGCAAACCTCCTTTGTGTTCCAGAGTTTGCTGCAACTGTTGTTGTGGGTTCATTTTAATATCAACCCCCCAGTCTCCTCCCAATTCATGTTGAGTTAACAGCTGGCTTTTCTAAAGTCTTTTTGTGAGTTCATACTTTTCTGACACATGAATGGTGAGATCATCGAACTATAGGAAACAGAAGCATAACCGAAGTGAAGAAGAACATTGTTACATGCACGCACAAAACTTGAAGGAAAGAATAGAGACACCTGTTAAAGGGACAGCCCCTCTTTTGCAAGCCAAATTTCAAAAGTTGCGAGGTTATTGTCTTACATGAACGAAAATAACATTTAATAGCATGCCTGAAAAAATTAGGGCTTGAAATCTCTTTTTCGTGGAGTTATAGACCTAAATCTAATAAACCATCGTCCAACGGTTAATTGTGCATTATACGTGTATTCACCTGTCGAGAAAGTTCGCTCACAGATTCCACGGAGTGCCAGCACAGCGCTATGCGTGACCCCTATGTGACCCGCGCACAAATAACAATGGGTAAGCGGTTACTAACAAAATAACCAAACCTCGCTTAAACTGACTACATGTAATTATATATTCTTCATTTTTTAGATCTTTTCCCATGACATAATGTACCTTTACAAATGTCGGCTTCACAATACCTTTACAAGAATAAGTACAATATTGTTGTAATATTATGCTAAATCAGTTAAACTCCTTTATTGACCGATATATAGTTTGATGGAGGGACGCATTCGTTTTTAATTCGTAGAATCCAAATTACAGGGCTGTTCGATCTGATTTTTTGAGCGTGTGTTACATTCATCCCCATCCGTCAACTGGAAACTGTTCAGACGTTTTGTAAAAGAGGACCTGTCCCTTTAAAGGGGAAAGAATAGCTACTGAACATGAGCCAGCTTAGTGATTATCATGCGTAGGGATGTAAAGGGCGGTTTGAATATCCCTTTATAGGCTGTGCATGGTCACATGGTGCTTGCGATGGGTTGCGATGAGCTGCAATTGGTCGATTGTGCATATGAAAAGCGGATATTGTCAAACTAAAGCATAATTCCCTGTTGTACATAACAGCTCCGTACTGCAGCTATACAAAATAAACCCTTCACAGCTTGACCGCACAGGCTTAGATAATAAGTGCAAATGTTTATATTTGACCGAATCGAATGTGTCTTTTTCGCTCGTACTCCATTGTGACGTTTGGTTATTTTGGACATGATCTGCCCTTCATAACTTCTATTGTCTTGTTGCAGGCCGCTGTTGCAGGTGATCGCAAGCATCGTGTGACCACAGCCTTACTAGTCTAGTTTGTACCAACCACACCAAAACTGTTTGCAAGATGGCTCTGTGCAACAAATTTTTAGCTGCTGTCAATATATACTTGTTTTGAGAAAATAAGACGGATCAATGAAACATTCTGATGCTGGCATAAAAAAAATCAAGCCATCCTTTATTTTCTAATTTTCTTCTCTATGTTTTTCATGATTTGTCTACAAATCAAACTGGTCTTGTTGTGGTCCATACTGGTCACTAGCTACATAACTCGGCAATGTGTGAGAGAGGCTTTAATTTGTTGCTTATGAAAGGTGTCATAAACTGACCTACTTTTTTGAGAAAAGTGCAAATTGAGGTACCGTAATGCTAAGCTGAGGGGCGTTTGATGAATCATAGGTTAATAGAATTGGATCCAAATGTTAATAGATGAGTCCCATTTTTGAAAGTTGGATTAGCTGCAGAACCTATAGACAGGGTCTACAAGATTCAAAGGTGCTTATTTATTATGTTATATAAAGATTACACAAGTTTTACAGTAAATAAAATGTTAATTGAGTTTCACTAGTTTTAGAGCTTGGTAGAATGCACCCAGCTATTTTTTGAAGAAATAAACTTAAATATTTGTTTTCAGCATTTTGTATTGCAGCCTTCTAAATTGCAAAAAAAAAAATATGTGTGATAAAATATCTTGTTTAATTCCCTTCAGATTTAGGGAAAATTAGACATGGCATATTTTGTCCCGAGGTAAAAATTTGAGTGTGGAGTTTTTCTGAGTGTTATTAGTCATCTGAAAAGATACTTGTCTCTTAAAGTTTAAATAAACAAACTACTTCTCTGTTTTGAAATCAATTTACGCTGCAGTTTTCTTAAATGGAGAAATATGAAACAGAGTATCATGTTTATTCCCTTTAGATTCAGCCAGACATGGAAAGCCAACATGATTTGACCTCAGACGACCTTTATGCTAGTTGTTTGGTTGTATATGTAGCATATATATGTGTGCATGTGTGTATGTATGTATGTGTGTGTGTGTTGGAGGGGGTTATCCAAACAGAGGTAAAACAAAGTTCAAAGTGTTTATAGAGTTTAAAAAAAAAAATTCTCTGTGGTAACAGTTCCATGGTAATCCTGCCTTAAAGTGAATCCAATAACTTGTACAATTTCAACCAAAATTATTTGGAGCTTTCCCACTTCTCTTGTACGTTTTTGTTTGGCTTATGCTTAATAACAGAAGAATAAATTGGGTTCTGATTTTTCAAACGTCTCCATAATCGTGGACCGTATTCGAGAGTATATGAATTTGGATACTCAATTGTCCATAGTATCCAAATTCGGATACTTCACGCGAACGATCAGGATCAAATCAGACATTGATTTTCTCAGTTTTCCCTAAATAAATGTTAAATTATTTTTCAATGAAATTTTCACATATCGTTCTCAAGAATCTTACAATGAAATTGGTATATGAGTAAAGGCTCAAACATTACTTTTGGCAAAAAAACACTAAGTTAATGGATCACTTTAAAGTAAAATAACAATATTGGGAAAGTTACTAAAAGTATCTTTATTGGCCAATGTACTAATTGATTAGTATTCTTGATATAGTATATAAAAAAGGCTTGTGTGGAAAAATCCTTAAAATCTTAGTTTTGTTAAATGCAGTTAAAATGTTTATGCATGCCGCTGACATTGGGCCTAAATTCACTGCCAGTTCGGCACTGCGCTGGCCACAGCTACATGTACATGTATATGCTCGTTTGCATGTGGCATGTGGTGGCTTTAACTTAACCGTGTATATTTTGTACTACCATTCAAGCATCATTGATATATAACTGTTAGTTTTTAATGACAATTTGCAAGTTTTAATTACAAAAATTCGGTTTGACCAAAACTGCACTACCCCTTTAATAGAGGTCACAGACAGTGCATGCAGTTGAGGAGTTTTTCTTTAAAAATGTTGTTTGAGCTCAGATCATGTCTAATTGGGATCATTCTTGTCATGTGAGCTATGTCTGGAGGTCACGCACATGATACCTGGTATATATTCTTCCAGTTACCCGTTCCCTATTGGGAACAAGACATGCCATGTTCTATCATATATTGAATATTATCTTACTTATATCTCTAGACGATATATGAGATATCTATGTTGTTCTTAAAATAAGATCACCTTGATTATGGAGATGTCTGTCTTTGAAAAACAACAATCAAATCATTTTGCGGTTATATTCAAAAGACTTTTTTCTGCGTCACTTGTCTAAATTTAATCAACCTAAAATTTAGTCAGTGTTTACATCACGTTATTAACCCTAAATGTATGAAATAAGCTTGTAATCAATATTCTAGAAAGTTGTCTGTATTTAATATGATACATTACGTTGATAGCTTCCATTTCCAAATTTGCATTTTCTTGAACCAAGCTGTTGTTTTGACCTCAAATGACCCCAGTGTTTGTACGGTGTATTCTTTTCTGTCTAGAATGGTGGGGATTGGGGAAGGGGAGGGCCTCAGCACAGGGGGGGGGGGGGGGGGTCAGAACAGTAACAAATATACAGGGGGGCTCAGGGCGATTTAGCCCCCAAAATACTAACAAATATGTTTTTTTTTCATGCAAAAGAGCTTTCAAAGTAGCCCACGAAAAAACAAAAACATTACAATTTTTTCCCTGGGTCAGAAAGATCTTAAACTTAACCTTGTCAATATATGTCAATACAATTATGTCTCTTTTAGTGTTCTTTTCTTTCCACTGTGGATTTGTGAAGAAACTGTCACTCTGTGATTTATCTTTTTTAACACATCAGATTTAATATAATGTGCATAATAATACAAATTTACATTTAATAAACCGACAAAGGTACAAGAAACCTGAAGCCTTTCTATTGAACTAATACATGGATTTAATAACATGTCTTTCCTACTTCCACCTTTTGTGATATGAACATTTAAAAATTCCAATCATGTTTTGCAGCTCTCGAGAACCGTGGAATGTTGTATCATATTTGGGGTGTTGTGACCTGGTTTGCAATAACCAAGATGTGACACCATTCCTATATAAGTATGTTGATGATAAAATTTTCCCCCCATGCTGTCAAACCTTTCCATAAAGACCACGCAATCCAATTAGCTACCGTAAATCTCCGTGTATAAGGCGCACTTTTTTCCGTCGGAAAAAATTTCAAAGTCGGGGGTGCGCCTTATACACAGGTACAGCAAAAAAAAAAAAAAAACCCTCTAGTCATGTTCAATGCATATTACACTGGCTCATGGCATGACAAGAGCTTGCTGTCTGTTGTAGCATTCAGCAACATATACCTTTATCTCACAATAAAAAGGTTGGTTATAGATCTGTAAAGTTGCAATTTTATTGAGCAAATTCCAGCTGCTAATGAATATTCATACATTCTTGAGCAGCAGTACTCATTATATATGCAATTATCTAGCCAGTGGTTATAAATTTTGCTCACAATTGAAAATGGTTAAATAGTTAAAGTTAGTTAAGGTAGAAAATTGCACTATATTAAATGAGTAAAGTGCTTGAATATTCATGAGCACCAGTGTTATTGCTCAATGTGTGCAATTTTTGTACTAACCACTATTTTGTATGTGAAAAAGTGTATATGATGATGAAAGCAACAATTGACATTAAGCCCTTGATATGCCCTAGACCAGCGATGTAAGTATTCCAACAGCACTACAGGGTGTCTTAAAAAAATATATGGTGTCTCTAAAAGTTGGGGGTGCGCCTTATACACGGGTGCGCCTTATACACGGAGATTTACGGTATTAAGAGGGAGACAGAATAAAAAGTGTAACATAAACAGGGCAATCCCATCTAAACAACTTCTATTTCTCTTTGTTCTTATTTCTCAGGAAGGGGTACTAATCCTTCAAAATCATGGGGTGCGCGACGACGATGATGAAGACATCACTACGAAGACCGCCAAAGATCAGTGTCGGAGTCGAGATGGGGAAACGTCATCATCCAGAGCCAAGGACTCTGAAAAAGAAAAGAAGACACTGATAAAGGAGGAGGAGGAAGATAAGAAGGAAAGGTGTAGAGAGGATGCCAAAGATGGGAGCAAAACGGTCACCACGACGATATCAGTAGCACCATCGACATCCTCCTCGTCCTCGTCCTCCTCATCATCAACATCGTTCTCGCCAGTGGAAGTCGCCCTCAGAATAGGTGATGCGAGGTCTCCGGTATCCGGAGCAACCAGCGAGAGCGGCGCTAAAGACCGAGCAACAAACGAAGGAAGATTAACTACGAGAGTCGTACCATCAACTTCTTCACTGCCATCACCATCTTCATCGTCGTCATCATCCCTGCCGTACTCGATATCGCGAGTGAAGTCGACCGACGACTCCAACAAGAGGATAGATTCGTCCGCATCGGGGCCAGTCTTGGATACGGTGCTGAGGATACGGGAGGATGGAGATGATGAGGGCGAAACTGCATCAGGGAAAAGCACTACTGCCAGTGTATCAGTCAAGGTGAGAAAAACACATACAGTGTACCATAAAAGCACACAAACATAAACACTGAAATAAAACAAAATGATGACACGTAATGATTACCATGCAAAACAAAACTGTAATGACATGTTTGCTATCATGATGATTCATTGCCAACAACCACTTACCTTTTTATATTTAATAATATTATACATCCATAACAAAAAAAAGATCTATCAGTGTTCTACTCAAATTGTTTTTTTTTCTTTCTGTGAATCCCTTTTCATCCCAATCTTTACATATCTGTTTTCTTGTCTTTAGTCTACTGCATTTTACACCTTAAGTTATATAATGTTTTTTTCCTGTGATTGTTACATTTTGTAAAGTCATTGTTGTTTTTATTTTGTTTTAAATGTTCGAAGCAAAATAAGTCTAGCAGTGTCCTTTTTATGTGTGCTAGCTCGCTCTGGAAAAAAAAGAAGTTACATATATACATTTACATTATGCAAGCATGCGACTTGTATACATGTATGTAGTTATAGATGAGATCATAATACATGATATTCTCCAACTATGAAGGATTTCCTGTAATCCTGTAAAAGCACTTTGAATCCCATTAGAAGTGCAAGTAATCCCTAATGTGTGTTTGTCAAAACGTGATCATGATCTCACCGGCTTTTTGCTGACTTATAAAGAAAGACAACTGATCATACACATGTACATGCAACCATGTCAATCCGTTCCTTCTTAAAGGGACAGATCCACTTTTACAAAACGTCTGAACAGCTTTCAGTTGACGGATAGGGATCAATGTAACACGCAAAAAAAAAATCAGAGCGAACAGCCCTCTAATTTGGATTCTACGAATGAAAAACAAATGCGTCCCTCCATTTAAACTATATATCGGTCAATAAAGGAGTTCAACTGATTTAGCATAATATTACAACAATATAGTACTAATTCTCGTAAAGGTATTGTGAAGCCGACATTTGTTAACGTATGTCACGGAAAAAGATCTCAAAAAGAAAGAATATATAATTACATGTAGTCAGTTTAAGCGAAGTTTGGGTATTTTGCTTGGTAAACGCTCACACATTAGTACTTATGCGCGGCTCACGTAGCTAGCAGGGGTCACGTAGGGGTCATGCATACCGATCTGGCGCTCCGTGAAATCTATGTACGAACTTACTCACCAGCCAAAAATACGTATGTACATAATTAACCGACGTCCCTCAGTTTATTCAGTTTTAGGTCTATAACTCCACGAAAAAGAGATTTCAAGCCCTAATTTTTTCAGGCATGCTATTAAATGACATTTCCTTTCATATAAGACAATAACCTCGCAACTTTTGAATTTTGGCTTGCAAAAGTGGATCTCTCCCTTTAAAGGGGACCACCAGGCAAAGAACAACTTATAACTATATGTTTTGGTACTGTTGTGTGATATCAAATAGATGCCCAACACTTTGCAAAGGGTTGTGTAATTTATAAATAATGCAATACCACTTACGGAACCATTATGGCTTCTTGGTTCCGTACGCGCCAAAACGTCTGGGAGTGCGCCATTTCTATTCACGCGTACGTTTGGAGACAATACCATCATTTGCAAAAGTTTAAGACCACCCTTCCAAAATGCAATAACTCAAAGAAAAAACAAAGTTAAACATATTTATTTTTCAGACATACTTTTACTTTCAATGCATAACCTTTGTATCACACTTGAACTGCTCTTTGACATTGTTTCCATGACCACTGTAGTAAACATGTTATATAATCATTCAATGAGACAAAAGAATGCATTCCAAATTATTGAAATACCCACAAATTCCCAGGTGGTCTTAAACTTTTGCAAATGATGGTAGAATCACGGACGATGCGTTCGTCCTAGGCTAAAGGTAGTCTTTGTTTGCAGACACATAAACACATGTTGTAGTATGGTGATGCATTTTCCAATTATATATAATTTGTTTCTGGAAACATATTTTTTTTGAACTTTTTGGTGGAATGGACTACTTAAAATTATAAGGATATTATATTTGGGTGGTGGTACCCTTTAAATGGATCTAGGAACATTGTCAAAATCCTCCAAACTTACTTGAAACTCTAGTGGTTCTCACGTACCTCGTTGTATCTGTATTACCAGTAGAAGCATGGAACAGCTTTCGGTTTTCCAAATTTATCTTCCGTAAATAAAGATATGTAATTGTAGGATTGAAGTGCTCAGATTGTGATTATCTACTGGATTATCATTAATGTGAACAAAGTCCTTGCAATGAGTTTAATAGTGAATATCACTTTGCATTTTCGCTCATTACTCGGTTTAATGACATTCATTTACCATGGAACTTTTACACATGACTTAGCGGACATACCAGATCACAGAAATGCACATTTTATCAACAATTTGCCAGATTTTTCACAAAGTCAACAAAGTTACTAGATCCCTTTAAATTCTCTTGTTGTAATAGAGTTAATACATGGCCTACCATGTTTCCAAGAACAATGGTTAAAGCAAGTGAATGAAGAAGTAATAATGATAATAATAATAATAATAATATCCATTTTTATATAGCGCTTTATCACTGAAGTCCCAAAGCGCTCAGAGCATTATTACCTTGGCTTTAGCCGAGCTACCATGATGGGGCGGTCAAGCATTTCAAGGAATAAATTCCTGCCAAGTACCCATTTACTACACCTGGGTTGAGAGCAGCAAATGTGGATGAAGTGTCTTGCTGATGGACACACGTGCCGCGGCTGGGCATCAAACCCACGACCCTCATATTGAAAGACGAAGGCCCGAACCAATATACCACGACACTGATTACATTATCTCCTGAATATAATGTGCAATAATGTGTCATATAGACTATTGATTTCCATTGTAGTTGTATTTGTTTTTAATAGACGAATGGAAAAAAAATGTTGTTTCTGGCATTGATGTATCAATTGTTATTTTGATTTCAGACGCGACCAAGCCCTATATATGAAAAGAAACTGCAAGATAATGTTCCATCATCTTCACCATCGTCATCTTCATCTTCCTCATCATCATCGAGTTCATCCTCTGGATCAGCCTCAGGCTCATCTTCAGAGGCGGATGAGAAAGGAGGTCATGGGAAGGTGGGCTTTAATTTCAAGATTTTAAATTTAATTTAATTTGTATTTTTATTCTGTATTCATTTTCTTGAATGCTACAGTTATCTTAATTTGTATTCATTTTATTGAATGATTATTAAAGTTATCTTTTGATTTGTATTAATTTTCTTGTATAATTAAAGTTATCTTAATTTGTATTCATTTTCTTGAATGATTCAGTTATTTTAATTTTTATTTATTTCCTTGGAATTATTTTAAAAGTGATTTGAATCTTAATTTATTTTCTTGAATGATTACTGTAAGTTATTTTAATTTTCGTTTGTAGTGTTCTTGAATAGGCAAGCTGTTTTCAGCATGGCAAACATTTCCTTTGAAGAATAAGCAAGTTATTTGTATCTTTCATTTATTTATGCATTAGACCTGAAACAACTATTTGAAAATTTAAATGTTTATGGCTGGACAAGAGTTAGACCGAGAAACAGTAAAACAAATCGGAAATTTGAATACCATCTCTCGCAGTCAAACAATATTACATATAATGTGATGGTAAAAAGTAAAGAAGAATGTCATTGATTAGTAAATGGATCATTGACCATTTTTTATGATAGATAGATTGATTGGTGAATGAATGAATTGATAAATAATTATTTTAAATTTCTAATTTAGTTATTTTTTCTTACAGGAGAAGGGACCAAAATTGCAAAAAAAAAAAATAAACGGATGATCTGATACATTGAAATCAGTGAAAGAATGAATTTATAAATAATTAAATGTAATTAAATGAATATACCATTTATGTTTGTTATTTTAATTTATAGAAGAAGAGAGCGAAAGGGCTAAAGGAGGCTATGAGACGAAGAGCAAAACAAAACTTGAGTCCAGCTGTGACCACAGAAGCAAAGGACATGGTCCAAGAACAAAAGACGGGTAAGCTACAAAACAACAAATCCTAAAAAGTTTGTTGTTTTGCCACAATTTGAATTAAAGGGAAGCAAGAGCAACATGAAATCAGAAGTGTCAAACTGGAAGAAAAGGACAAAATTAATGTATATATGAAAAGGAGACTGAGAATCAAGGTCCAAGAACAAAAAAAAAAGAGGTTGCGATGTGTCATTGTGAATTAAATAAAGCTGCATGAATTTAGAAGTATTAACTCTATCTGTGCCAAACTGCTGCTCTATAGATTCCAGTAGGCTATGATTAGAAAAAGCGCACTTTGTAACATGTTGAACAGTCCACAAGGGATAGAGAGGATTAATTGGGAAGAAAAGTCAAACGAGATGAAAGGAAACCTTAAAATTGAAAGACATTTCAAATAGAGGTTGGACACTACCATGAGGAGAAACCTACAAAAGAGAAGCAAGAAAAGATATGTTTGTGCAATTGTGGAGACAAATAAGGAGAAAAGGTGAAGTAAGTGTTCCAAGAACACCCTGTACAAAGAGGTGAAACAATTTGTTGAGTTTAGAGGCTAGAATAATGATCCCTTTTTAAAAAGGACTTTTGTGTCATCCAAATGTTTTGATGAAAATTGAATAAGCATTTCAAGAACTCCCGTACAAAGAGATGGAACGATTTGTGGAGTTTAGAGGTTAAAGTAATAATCTCCTTTAAAAAATGACTTTTTTGTCATTCAAATGTTTTTGAGGAAAAGTATATAAGCATTTCAAGAACCCTTGTACAAACAATTTGTGGAGCTTCGAGGTAAAAGTAATGATATCCTTTCAATTTTTTGTTGTTGTGCCGTCCAATTGTTTTGACCTTCATTTGATTGTGATGTCACAAGCTTATCCTCACTGTGAAAACAGATGAATAGAAGTTTACGTAGAATTCATCCTTCCACTTTCCATCTAAAATGCATGTGTCATTTGAGGAAGCCATTTAACAATACAATTTGAGGAAATAAATGTTTATTTTATTTCTGATGTCACAGTGATTTTCTATTTTGTATAATCAATTTTTTACAGAGATCTCTGAAAGTGTCGTCATCAAGAAGGTGTCAACTCCTGTGAACCAACAAGTCAGTGTGGACTTGGTACTGAGCCAGGGCGATATGACACAGGATAATGACAACAAGCGGGAAACAACAAACTTGACATCAGAAAGAACTAAAGATGAGTGTAGGGGGAAAATTTCGCCTGTAAAGGATGGAGAGAAGAACGAGAAGGATGAAGTGAAGAAGGTGGTGAAGGAAGAGCAGGGAGAGGAGAAGAGAGACCAGAGTAAAGAAGAAGCGAAGAGTCCATCACCACCCGGTGGTGATCAGGGTTCTCCTCTTGCCTCAAAGACCTCTGATGACATCGTGTCAAAGACCACCCCTGAGAATGACGCCAAGGACTCTGATAGTGCATCATCGCAAGGTGGTGGGAAACCCCCTTTGGTCAGAAGCTCCTCAAAGGTGACCATCACTCTGCATTCCCCCGTCCATTCCAACACCACATTCCCAATCGCCAGTCCAATGTCACCTTCGATGTCACCCACACCATCACCCACTGCATCGCCGGCTTCCGAGACGGGTTCTTCAGCCAAAGCAGTCAGATCTGATGAGACACCTGCTAAGTGTGTCGATAAGGCTGAAAAGGCAAATGTTAGCACAGATGGACTAGATATAGCAGATGGTGTAGGGTCTACAAGTAACAAAGCTACCCCTGATGTAGAAGGACAAGGTACTCGTCTCCCGGACAAGTTGGATGTGGACAGAAGTCCAACCAAATGGGGATCAAGGTCGCCCACTACCCCATCGCCAACATCATCAACATCAAAGGTGTCCACCAGGAGCTTCGGGCACCCGTTCTTACTCGGCAGAACCCGCGACGACAATGCCATCCCGTCGCCGAAGAAGACCACGACTTCCGTCAGGCGAAGCGAGAGTGCCGTTACCTCGCTTCAGGCCAAGCGGAACAAGTTCCTGGGCTTAAAACCCAGAGCGGACGATGATGAGGATGTGAGTCCGACGAGCCCATCTGGACCAGGGAAGAACTTCAAGAACGTTGTCGGGGGCAACAAGTTTGCGGCCCTGCGAGAGAAGTTCAGCAGCGGCAACGGGAATGACAACAACAATACAGGTGAGCTTCCTCTTCTATTGTTTGATTAGTTTTATGATTTGCTTAACAAATGCATAATGTGAAGGAATAGACAAACCATTTTTCTATTAAAATGATCAATTCAGTAACCTTCTTGAAACAAAGTTCTTTATTCACATAATCGTCAGGTATATTAAAACTGAAAAGAAAGCATGGGCGTCGCTCTGTAATTGATACCCATTGAGCAGGGGGGAGGTGATCTATTCATTCATCCCCCTGATGAATAGTTATTAAGTAAGGATCGCACACATGAAAAAAAAGGGATTTTTAGTATCCTTTACTAAATGTTACATCTATGAATAATATGTCTGCTGCCATCTATTGATGTTAAAATGTATCCCCAGTTATATCCTGTACAAACCAGTCTTTACATTTTTGTAGAGTTATCATTAAAAACAGGGGCATGAAACTTTGTAGAAGATCAACCTAGTCTGCTGCCATCTTATGTTTAGAAGCAGTATATCTTTTGTGCTTGTGCATGTATCATGTTTATTTTGTTTTTGTAACATCAAAGCATCTTGCAATTCCAGAGAAACCACTAAATTTGGCAAATAATTACATGAGTTTCTTTTTTTCTTAAACATAAACATACATAAATAAATATATACAATTAAATGTATTTTATTTTCTTGTCAGGAAAGCCATGGTTTGAATTTGAGTAGTCTCCAACGTCCACCCACCCCCTAAGTTGAACTTTAACTCTGTTTTGGACCTAACAATTATAGAAAGCCAAAAATATATCAATTATTTCAAGGCTCCTTGATAATAACATATAATCAACTCAAATAAAACTGATTTTATCAAACTTTGTGCCTTTCCAAAAGACTTGTTTCAATAATTTTCCAAGGAAACTAACAGCTTTCCATAATACTTAGGTCCAACTTTATAATCTTTGTGATATGCCCCCCAGGGAGTACTCAATGCCTCTTCGTCCTCTATGTACTCTCTTTACTAGAATGTTATATTTATGCAAGCTTACTATTAAATATGTGTTTTGTACATTTATTTCTTTTCCCTTTCAGGTAAACCAAAGTTTGGTGGTGGCTACTCCCCCTCCTCCACCTCCCCCAAGCCGCTATGGCAACGGGGCTCGACCAACGCCTCTTCCTCGTCTTCCGGGTACGGCAGCATCACCGAGGAAGGGGACTCCGAGCGGAAACGATCATCCATCTACAGCACCCCGCCCACCACGCCCGTCACCCCGCTCCCCTACAAGACGCCCCCCACGTCACCTGATACGCCACTCCCTTACAAAACGCCGCCCACCTCTCCTCTGGATTTAAAGAAAGAATCGTCGCCTCTGGCATCCAGCACCCCCGTGGTAGAGTCGAAGAGTCCGGCGGCCACAGCTTCACAGCTCAAGCGCCAGTTCCTGTTTGGGACGGACCAAACTGGAGATGGGGAGGTCTTCCTGCCTGACACGGAAAGCAAGAATGAGGTGAGGAAATGTGATTTATTTTTTAATAGCATTCAGGATTTTAATTATTGCAAAACATTCTCCATGAGTATTTCTTGATGATTATAATTCCAGTGTGGAATGTTGAACTATAATACATTTGATATTAAAATCATTTTTGTTTTACAAGCTTTACAACTGCAAGATGGAAATAATGGGTTATGAATTGTTCTAGTGCATTATTAACATTGATGTGTGCCTTTATGAAGTTATGTGTTAGTGTGTGTGTATGTGTGCACATAAAGGTATATGTCTGTGTTTCCAGGTGTGTGTGTAATTGAGAGAATGTGTACTCCTACTTCCATGTTTAAAGTATGTTTGTGTGGGTGCATGAGTGTAATTTTTTTGTTATGTTTGGAAGCACTTATGACTCATACTCTAAAGTGTGCATCTGTTTGTGTGTCGCATAGAAACAGCACAGAGTAAACTCGTCCACTTCCAATCTTGTGTCGGCATGATACCTCCAGCAATATAACTTTATTATGATGTAGGCCATCCCTTGGAGGTGTTTCACAAAGATCCTAAAGTTGAACTTAACTCTTAGTTGGACCCAACAACTATGGGAAGCCATCAGTTTGTTTGTAAAATTGTTAAAACAGTTCTCTCTAAAAGGCATATTTTGATAAAAATCAGTATTCTTTGTTATTATAAAGGAGCCTTGAAGTTACTGATGTACATTTTTGTTGGAAGTTTCACATACTTGTATTTACTTGCTTTTTGTAATGTTTTATTCCAAGGCTACAAATGGCTTTCCATAATTGTCAGTTCAAACTTAGAGTGTATAGTTCAACTTTGAATCTTTATGGAACACCCCCAGTGGCACTCAATGGACCAAAATACTGGCGAAACAGAAAACGGGGAAATAATATTTATATAAACAAGATTTATAATATGGTGAGAAAGAAAATGGGGCAATAATAATATACTAGATTCATATAGCGCCTAATATGATTGATCATCGTCTCTTAGCACTTTACAGTAATAGTATTACCCCATTCATCGGACACACTCACAATCAATCCGCACGTGATGTGCACTTTCTACTCTCATGGGAGCAATGCATTCTGGCAGTCATAAGGTGGACTCAACCATATATATGGTTGTATACCCTTTGCACACCTACCAGGTCTCCATTTTACACCTGGGTATATAGCTAGCAGCAATCATGGATTAATTATCTTGCTGAAAATAAAAAAAAAGTGATGGACATACAATGGTTTTGAACTCGTGATCCCACTGATTGTATTAAAGTGGGCGCTCCACCAATCTTGCCATACCATGTCTATGAAGTGTTGTTTACCCATCTCATCTGTCTCTGAGAGTCATATGGGATAGCCCTGTATGCACAGTCAGTCATGATAGCGTCGTCGGTTGAGAAAGAGAAGGGCGTTAATTGGGCACTAAGTCACTTTTTTGTATTTCAGAGATAAATATGTTTAAAGTTTGAAACTGAAAGCCATGTAGAAAACAATTAAGGAAAGATTTATAGGAAAAGGACACTTTAAGCTATTTCTTTTCAGTTTTTATACGTGACAGTTATGCAAATGGAGTACATTTTTGTTTGTTTTGTTAAGTTGTTAGTCTATTCCTTTACATCCGGTTCCCCAAGTTAGACGTAATTTGTATCTAAAACTTTTGCACCAGTTAGAGGAAGAAGCCTCCTCCCCAAGTTCAAGATGATAAGCATGCATAACTCAATTTAGCAAAAAATCGCCTTAACGCCCTTCTCTCTCTCTCACCCAACCATATATAATATAGATCACTGGGTATGTTACTCAACCCAGAGAGTAATATACCCCCTCCCTCCCTGTTCAACCTCTGGACTCCACCAGTGTAAATTCTATGGGCATGCCTTTGCCCTAATAAGGCCAGCCCAGCCCAGCCCGCTAGACTACACCCTCAATGTCAAATGCACACTGGCACACGCTTTCGCACACGCAGACACGCTTGCATACGCACACACACTCACACATGCACAGGCACACATACACCAAACAGACACACACACACATGCAAGCACGCACACACACATGCACGCACACACACATACACACACAATGGCACTAGAACAAACACACATACACACACACACGCATACCCATGTGCACATGCACACGCACACAAGCACAGGCCCGCAAACATGCAAGCACATACATGTACATATGCACATGAACACACACACGCACACACAGAAACGCACATTCACACATTTATGTACATTAGTGCCTGAGGTGAAAACAATACATTCTTTAAGGTGACACATTTTTAGCTCATCCGGCCCGAAGGGCCCGATGAGCTTATGCCATGGCGTTGCGTCCGGCGTCCGTCCGTCCGTCCGTCCGTCCGTCCTTCCGTCCGTCCTTCCGTCCGTCCGTCCTTCCGTCCGTCCGTCCGTCCGTCCGTCCACAATTTTCAAAATGCTTCTTCTTCGTTATTTTTCAACCGATTTTGATTCTGATTGTTTCATAAGATAGGGCTAGGAGGGGGATTTAAAACTTCTACACAGAATCGTGAAATTCATTATATATGCTAATTTATGCAAATTTATTCGAAATCACAAAAAATGCTTCTTCTCCTTCATTTCTTGACCGATTTTGATTTGGTTTGCTTTATCTGGTAGAGCTAACTTTGGTACACTAAACTTCTGCACAGAATTTTGAAATTTTTCTCCATTAATTAATTATGGTAATTTATGCAAATTTATTCCAAAAATCACAAAAAATGCTTCTTCTCCTTCATTTCTCGACCGATTTTGATTTGGTTTGCTTTATCTGGTAGAGCTAACTTTGGTACACTTAACCTTTACACAGAATTTTGAAATTTTTCTCCATTAATTAATTATGGTAATTTATGCAAATTTATTCCAAAAATCACAAAAAATGCTCCTTCTCCTTCATTTCTCGACCGATTTTGATTTGGTTTGCTTTATCTGGTAGAGCTAACTTTGGTACACTAAACTTCTACACAGAATTTTGAAATTTTTCTCCATTAATTAATTATGGTAATTTATGCAAATTTATTCCAAAAATCACAAAAAATGCTTCTTCTCCTTCATTTCTCGACCGATTTTGATTTGGTTTGCTTTATCTGGTAGAGCTAACTTTGGTACACTAAACTTCTACACAGAATTTTGAAATTTTTCTCCATTAATTAATTATGGTAATTTATGCAAATTTATTCCAGAAATCACAAAAAATGCTTCTTCTCCTTCATTTCTCGACCGATTTTCATTCTGTTTGGTTTATCTAATAGGGCTAGGTTTCATAAGATAGGGCTAAGAGGGGGATTTCAAACTTCTATACAGATTCATGAAATTCATTATCTATGGTAATTTATGCAAATTATTCGAAATCACAAAAAATGCTTCTTCTCCTTCATTTCTCGACCGATTTTGATTTGGTTTGCTTTATCTGGTAGAGCTAACTTTGGTACACTAAACTGCTACACAGAATTTTGAAATTTTTCTCCATTCATTAATTATGGTAAATTTTTAATTTTTTTATTTTTTTTATTTTTTTTAATTTAATTTTTATTTATTTTTCTATTTTTATTTTTATTTTTTTTAATTTTATTTTATTTTTTGTTTGTTTGTTTGTTTGTTTTGTTTGTTTTTGTTTTTTATTTTATTTATTTTTATTTTTATTTTGATTTTTTAAATTTATTTTTTTATTTTTTTATTTTTTCCCATGTCCCTTCCAGGGCATCAAATTTTTATTTTTTGACCAGTTGAAAAGTGTACCACATGAAATTTGCGATATTTGATGTTGCGAGATGGCGGATGAGCGCTACGTCATTGACGTTCTGGTTAAACAATGCAGGACAGGTCCCGATAATGCTCTGGTCAGGATCTACATGTATCGAGAATGCAAATCTCCAGTATTATTGCCTATGGGAACCTGGTGGGTCCTGTAATAACTATTGGGAATTGTAGGGTATAGGGATTGCAAATTCTAGCAAGTTCAATGGGTTAATACACTGTATCCATACGTTGATACAAGTTTTGTAGTGCCTAGGAGGCTAGTTTAGGGCAAGGCGCATGCAGCTCCTTGGTTATAGGGATAGTTCTGGCAGCCAGTTGATCCAAGGGAAGGTCTAGGCTGCATTCTCCCCACTTGCTTGTTTGCTTGCTTTCTTTCTCGACTCCCCATGAAGAGATGAAGATACAGAGAAACAGGTTGAGGGACATGGGAATGGAGGGAGAGAAAGCAAGACTGAGAGGGAGAGTGCATGAAAGAAAGAGAGAGGGAGAGGGGGAGAGAACGAGGGAATGAGTTCATAAGAGAGACTGACTGAGAAGGGGGAGATAAAGATTGATTGGTGGAGAGATATTCATAGAGAGTTTGGGAGGGAGAGAGGCAGAGAAAGACAACAAGGAAAAGAGAAGGAGAGATATATTTAGAGATGGCTGATTGTGATGGTAAAGCAAAGCGGTTGAGAAAAGATAGTAGGAGGAAGGGGCATGAGGGGGAGAGGGGGAAACATTTGATGGATACTTTAATAGCAGCTGAAAGGTTATAGGAATAAGGAAAAGTTGAGTGGACTAAGATAGGTACGTGGTAACTGATTTATAAAGTTTTGGTCTACAGAACTATCCATGGATAGACTGAGATAGGTTGTACCTGATTTACAAAGTTTTGGTCTACAGAATGAGAGTTAAAGGGAGTTGGATTATTATGATGGTAAAGTAGAGCGGTTGAAGTAAAGATAGTAGGAGGTAGTGGCAGGAGAAAGAGAGAGGGAAATTTTTGATGTATACTTACAGCAGCTGAAAGGTTAGAGGGGTAATAAAGGATAAGTAAAGATAGATGGGTGGTACCTGATTTAAAAAGTTTTGGTATATACAGAATGAAATATAAAGGGAGAAGGATTGTGATTGTTAGGAAGGGCGGTTGAAGTATAGATAGTAGGATAGTAGGAGGTAGGGGCAGGAGACAGAGAGGGGGAAAACATCTGATGTATACTCCCAGCAGCTGAAAGGTTAGATGGATATGGATAAGTAAAGATGGAAGGAGATATTAGGTGTTAGGTGAGAGTGAGAAGGGCAGTTACTGTAAACATGGTAATGTTCGCGGTGCATTCATTTTCGCGGATTTCGCGCTGAATTCGGTGTCCGCGAATATTAAAACCCGTGAATATAAATGTGCGCTTTGCAATTGCGTGTGAACACTTGCTCGACCGTGAAATTAAAGAGCCGCGAATGTGTTTTTGTGTCGCTCAGCGTGAAATGTTAATCGCGCGAAAAATAACAACGTTTACAGTTAGTTGATTGCTAAATTGAGTTCTACATACTATATTGAAGGTCTGAGCATTCTTTTTAATCAATGCCAAATTTTCAGATAATAAGTACTTCTAATTTGGAGAATATTTATCTAAAATAATAATAAAAACTTACATGTAGGGTTTCTAAAAGGCTCCCGAACTATAAACATGATATTATCAGAAATACACCCAAAAAAAAGCACACCGAATAGTACCCTTTTTTCCTCAACCGACGATGTCCTATAATATCAATTCTTATCGACTTCTATTGATGTCACTAAGATGAGAATGTTACTCCAACTTTTTTAAGGTGTGAAAACATTTTTAGAAAAAGGATGTATGATAGCTTGGCGTAGAGAGAGGAGGAGGACATGTGACCTTATTACATGGTGAAGGTATTATGGTGTTTTTTTTTACTCGTAAAATGGTGCTATAATGCCAGCCCAGAACACTACCAATTATGTAGGTGTAAAGACCTTTTTAATAAAGGTTAGGAGCTACATTTCTAACACAACATGGAGGATGTATGGTAGCTTGGTTTAACTCTCTGTGCGTCGCCATGGTCGACTCTAGTCACAATTCTCATCGAATCAGATTCATCGATTTGTTCCTTTTAATGCTCACTGTCAACAAACAAATTGTTGAATGAACTGTATAGGCCCTTGACTTTTTACCAAGTTCTCAATCATTGTTGTTTTGGATGTAAATTAATAGGGTATCAAGCAATTCACGTTAAATAGCTAGTCTAAATAACTGGATCAAGTGGATTTGTGCAATCTTAACGTGGCACTCGTAGGGTTAAATGTATTTTAAGAAAGAGGGGAAGGTAATGTGACCGCGTTACTCGGTGAATGCAATTTGCTGCGCAATGCTCAGCTGTCCGGGTATCTGTGCAAGGCCGAGATGAGACGGGGTGCTAGTCTTGTTGCTGTCACGTTATCAGTGACTTAGAGATGATATTCTATCATATTAAGCGCTATATAAATCAAACATATTATTATTATTATTATTATTATTATTAACATTGTTATTATTATTATTACCATTATTATTATTATTATTATCATTATTATTATTATTATTTTAGCACCATCATTAAAATGCCTGAACTCATTCATCAGGGCCCCCGATGCCTAAAGAGATGCAATCAGTTGTAATTTTGCAATTAATTGCAAGTCAGAACATATATACTGCACACTTTTAAACCAAACAGAACTGCACATTTAATAGTCACATGATCTGACTTGCAATTAATTACAACTTTACAATTGATTGCATCTCTTTCTGCAATGGGGCCCAGGACTGGTCCCCAAAATACATCCGTACAGAATGGGTCATGAATGTTATACAAACATATACATGTATACCAACATCAAACAGTCTGGTTATAGAGAGCTCAGACTCAGAGAATAGAGATGGATAGAAAAATACTCAGAGTGCTTGATCAAAATTAATGCAGAAAACCCTCAATTCGTTTTCTCTACTTGGGAATTAAATTTGAGCCCTTCATTCACCTGGGAATTTCTACTAAGTTCAAAAGATTGATCCATTGTAGCTGCTATAATGTATTACAAGCAAGTGACGGAACTAGAAAATAAAAATGAAACTTTCTTTTCACATAACAATTAAAGTAAATATTAAGGATTGTAACTTTAGTATTCTAGAACTTGTCACATTTTATCCATATTAAAGGTGAAGATAGCTGAAAAGATGTTTGTTGGGTGTGGTCGGGTTGCATAATTTGCATACATTTTCAAGCAATTAATCAATATTTTCAAAAGCAGATTGCAAAATTTGGTCTAAAAAAAACCTTCTGTACTAATAATTGACAAATATGATCAATATCCTTAAATATGGATGCAATCCATGCAATACTTTTTGAATTATTCACAGTCAAAAGTGCCAATAGATTAATTTAATACCCAGTGTAATGTTCTCCTCACTGTCATATAACAATATGAAATAAGAGACCCAATACAAAAGAGACGACCCTTTCCAAGAAATGTCAAAGATTGATTTTAGCCGTCATGAATCATGACAGGGGAAGGCAGAGAAGGAGAAGCAGACCAACCATATATACATTCACTGGAAAACCATTTGGAAGAAATGGCAAAATATTGGTCTAGCTGTCGTAAATAATGGGGTGGGGTGTGGATGGGTGTTGGAAAAAGTCAATAGTGTTCTGGGGGGAAAAATGAATTTAAAGGGATATTAAGGGGGTTTGCATATATGCTTATATGTATAATTTAGAAATA
Source organism: Echinarachnius parma (assembly GCA_037951105.1). Classification (NCBI taxonomy): domain Eukaryota; kingdom Metazoa; phylum Echinodermata; class Echinoidea; order Clypeasteroida; family Echinarachniidae; genus Echinarachnius; species Echinarachnius parma. The sequence continues at coordinate 59,663 of JBAMJV010001608.1, read as the reverse complement.
GTGCTAGGATGAATGGTGCTGGTGTGGACTTTGATGCTAGCTGAGGGAATTGTTTATGTGAAAATAAAACTATTCCAAATAAGTCTCCACAGATATTTTGGGGGTAACATGAGAAAGAAGGAAAGAAATGTTGATGTACAATGATATTATTTGTTAGCATGAAACATGTAAAGGTATCAATACGAGAAGTATGGGATTCACAAATGTTGCAGCCCACCCCCCCCCCCCCCCCCCCCCCCACCTCTCTGGTTGTTGGTGATGGTATTTGCTGTGGAGAGAATTTTGATTGTAATTGGGTGTGAATTCTTGGGATGAGTTTGTGTATACTGCCTCACTGAGTTGCTCATCCCATCCATGTATGTATTTCCTTTCCAAGTTCCGGGGTCTAAATTCTCAGTGCATAGCCTATCCCTATCCATACTAGGCTAAGACTAAGCTTCTCAGAATCAATTCATGATGTGCCCCCTCCTGGCTCTCCAAATCCAGTTCTATGACGAAAGGTAGTACCGAGGTCTGAAATCCCAGTATAGAGACTACCGGTATCTATGCTAGACCAAGACTAGGTTCTTGGAATCATATTATGTGCCCCCCTCCTCCTCCTCTCGTTCCTAATGCACTTCCATGATGAGGGTCCTGTTCTAGTTCTATATACCCATCTCACGTCGACCGTGTCATCCCTATTCATCCCCGTGTGTACCGGATCGCATCACTTTCCATGCAGGAGGATAGGAGAAGGAATTGAAACATTTTTTTGTTGGGTGAACTATTTCTTCGAATATTTTTTTCTCTCCAGTTAGTGTGGCACAGATCAGGATATACAAGGAATTATTGGTTAAACTACTATCATCCTCCTGTTAATTGGTAGTTAGATTATCATTTATCATTTATCATCGGACCCCTTTCATGTTTTTTTTTTGCTGGCTACTGGTTCTGCGCTCTGAGGGGACACAATTTTATGGTCTCTTTTCTTTAAATAGACCGACCGGTTGTCTTTGGACCCTGTGTACCTGTATAGACTATCGAAGAAGGTATGATATTACAAGAAGACACGTATGTATAATTGTGTATATAGTTACTGTTGGCTCTTGGATGAGACAGTTATATATGCTCCTTAGGGATTATATAGTTTATCCTCAGTCATGCCAGCTATGTAATATGTTTTGTTATTATTGGAGTATGGTGGTGATGATAATGATGGTTGGTACTGTAACAGTTGTACTTAAATATTAATGTTGTTTGTGATATATTTGTTTTCATCAGGTATACATTTTGATAATGCAATAATGATCTTTATAATGTGTGTGTGTGTTTATATAGATCAAATTCATCAAATTCTTGTCAAAAGGTTGATGAGGATAGTTCACAGTTATTTTAAGCCAAATGGGACATTGAATGTCAGAGTTGGAAAGTGTGTGTGTTTCTTTTCTGAGGACACATGTTATTTGAAAGGTTTTTAGAGGGTTTATAGACAGAGAGTTTAATTTATCAAACAAAAGTTCTTAAAAGTGTAATTAAATGTTGTTCACAGTTTAATATAAGCCAAAGAGGACATTGAATTGAATGTCAGAGTGGGACCTATCTACATGTATGTGTTCGGGCTGGCACATGGTATTTGAAAGGTTTTATGGGGCAAGGGGAGGTTGACATTTCAGATGCAATGACTCTTTAATGAACTTGACTTACTTTGTAATACTTATACATCTATCTACCTTGATTGGGGGCTCTCAATCATATACATGCATATGTTTAACCCACAGAACACTATAACCAAATGCGTTATCCTGTTGTCATTTGTATTATAACTCAATAACCATGCAAGCCTCCACACTAACTTTTGTCTGCCATACATTTTGAAATTTCACTTGCCCCAATATAAAATGTACTTGCCCCCTTACTTCTAGATGAGATACACATAACAAAATTACATTGTTCTTTTGTAGTTTTAAAAACAATTATTTAGTTGCCTGATCGGGCAAGCAAACTAGACAATTCATGAAATGTTACTTGCCTAACACAAAATTTTACTTGCCCCGGGCAGCGAGCAAGTTTCAAGTTTCAGGTTTCAAGTTTTATTTCAATTCAAATCCATAAAAACACATTTTTATAAGAGTATAAAATACAGATTATATACAATGTAGAAAAACAGAGAATACATACAAAATGGAAACAAATGTTTACAAATATACCAGAATTATAAAAGTTTAAGTGCTTGTGATGTAACAGCTTTGTGAAATGCTTTCTAATTAAGATATGAACGTTGCGCCTGTGATTTGTGATTCTAAATGCAAAACAATGCAAACAAATTTGATTGAATAAAATAACATGTTCTGAATATTTTGTGATGGTTTCATTTGAGCAAACTTCGTAAATATGAGTTTGACCCAAGACAAAGTTTTGAACCCCCCAAAATATATGTATTATATATATATGTCTCATCCAAATGACTTCTTATCATTCTTATTGATTATGTATTATCATGGTTTTATATATAAAGCAAAAGCACCAATGTAGTCAAATAAAAAGAAATGTAGGAGAGTCTTTTCAGGTTGGGGACAGACACCCCTACAGAAATCCAAGTGTGCCTATTAAGCTTGCTGCTAGCTAGTTGCAAGCTAGTCGCAAGCCAGCAGCTAGCTTGCAAAACACATATATATTTCTGTAGGGACACACTGAAATCCACATACTTAACATTATTCTTCACCATACATGTACAGTCCAGTCATCAGTTCAGGGATAGTTTGTGGTTACCATGGTAATACTCACTATGTGGCATCCCATTCATTCCTAGTGAGAGAGTAGTGAGTGAGCTTGTAGCTAGCTTGCTTACATTCTCTGCATTCCTCCCAAGGTTTTATGTGTATCCTATAGTATGACCATAATTTATACTAGGCGGTGTCACACAGGGACAATTATCTAGATAATTATTAGCATGTATGTCACCTGTCTGTCACAAACGTACATTATGTGAATTATCTATATAACTATTATCTAGATAATTGTGTGTGACACCGGCTACTATGTACTTTTTGCTCTGAACCCCCTATGCTGAAATGTAAACATATAGTGTAATTAATATTCAGGCAAACCATGTCACTTTGTGCAAAGGAACATTTTTATCTGCTTGCTTTCAGAAATTCATAAAGGAATATTGATGGGCCTGATACATGTATTTTGGAATGTTTAAGCTCATAAATTGCTTTAAGAAAAAATTGCTTTAAAAGAAAATTAATGTACAAATAAAAAAAGGCATCAGTTTGCAAATGACGTCAAGATTGTTAGCAATTGCAAACAATAATATTCAACCTGTCAACCAAGTTTTGTTGTTCTCAACTACCATTTTTGTTGAGAATTTCCCCACAGATTTTCCCACATGATTCTTCCAATTTACCATTTATGAATTTATGCATCCAATTTCTTTGGTGGAGTCCCCCTTTATATTAATTCACAGTAAAAGGGATCTAGTAACTTTGTTGTAATTGACAAGTGCAAAAAGTGATGGGTGATTAATAAAATGTATATTGGTGTGATCAGATATATCCACAAAGTAATGTGTGAAAATTTCATGTTAATTGGATGTTTTTTGTCTGAGATACATGTATGAGCAAAAATGCAAAGTGATATTCACTATTCACTCATTGTTCTTACTTTGTACACGGCATGAAGTTATCCCGTAGACGATAATCATATCTGAACACTTCAATCGTAAATATCTTTTGAACGAAAGGGAAATTTGAAAAACCAAAACCTGTCCCGTGCTTTTATCAATATGATAAGGTATGAGAGAACCACTAGAGTTCCAAGTAAGTTTTGAGGATTTGGACAATGTTACTAAGTCCCTGGTGAAGATCAGTTCTATTCTTAAATTTTTATTTATTTTGCCTGTCAGGAGAAGTAGGTTGTGCTATTAAAAAAAGAAGAAGATACAACTTGGGAAAAAGCCTCAGCCCCCCCCCCCCCCCCCCCCCCCCCCCCGGTGACAAAAGTTAGCCCCTACGCCCATGTATCCCATTGACATTTCTACTGAATGTGTAACTTGAATTACACTATACATTGATTGTGATACACTCACGATTGTTGTATTGTTTGTATATGAGTGACCTGCGTGCTATTCGGTTGCAACGCAAGTCGAAAGTGCACTGAAAGTTTAGCCCGCTATACTTAACCCTTTTAACCCAACATGCATGCATATTTGGCTGGGATTGGAGTCAGTACTTTAAAATCTTGAATGAAACCTAGTTGATTTTACTTAGTTCACATAATAACAACCATGTGCAAACAAATATGGATTGGGGTGTCAATTTGTCATACACATATGTATGACTTTCCTTTGAAGCCAGTTTAGCAAAAGTGTTTTTTTTTTTTTCACTAGTACTAGTAGTGAAGGGTATCTTTTCCTTGCCATATATATAAAGTGATGAGAAGACTTTCATTCCTCTCTATTACCATCTGTAAACTTTTATTTTTTAAGAAAAACTTCAGGCAGAATTTTACAATGGCTGCATTTATACTTGAAACTTTCAAAACTTGCGTTTAATATGTGTTTTCCAATTACACACTTCAGATATCCAATAAGTGTCAATGACGTCCAAATGACGTCACACAAATTGTCTGGTGTGAATGATCTGAAATGGAAGGGGGTTGAAGTGTCAGAGGGGTGAGGTGTGTATGGACCCAAGGTGCCGGTCCCATGTGGTACAATGTGTGCGCAAGACGAGACTCGAGAGTCTGATCAACTCCCGAGTTAATTACCTCAAAAATTGTGGATAAATTGTTAATAATTTGAAGAGAGGGAATAGGGAGGTGGGGTGTATTTATTTAAAAAAAGGGGGGGGGGATGGGTTAGAGGAGCAGATGTAGTAAAGTGCACAATGAGATCAGAGTTATGAACTCCCGACTTAATTACCTCCAAATACTGTATTATGTGGATATGTTGCTAACATGTAGAGAGGAATCATATATACAGTCAAACCTGTCTTAGCGGCCACCTGTCTATAGCAGCCAACCTGTCTATAGTGGCCATCAAAATTTATCCCCTGCAAGGAAAAACAGTGCTATTGAACCTGTCTATAGTGGCCACCTGTCGACAATGGCCACTATTCTTGGCTCCCGTGGGTGGCCACTATAGACAGGTTTGACTGTATGTACATTATATAGTATATTGTATCAAAAGAGGGGGGGGGGGGGTGTTTGAGTTTGTGAGGAGATGAGAACGGTGAATTCTGTTGATGCAAACAATTTAAAGAGGGGAGGGGAGGGATATAGGGGTGGGAATTCCAGGTTAGCAACTAAGGATGATGGGAGTAGATGGTGGGGTGGAAGATATTGGGAGATAGAAATGATGAACTCCTGATTAAACATTTGGTATGAAGCAAGGAAAATGACTAAAAAATGGTGATTGGTTCTAGGGGAGCCTGATAAATATTATATTAACTTAGAAACACAAATGGTAGATAATAGATAATGGACAGTATTGTATCAATGTCAATTTGTAGAGTTTTAGATTAGATATGTCAAAAACATGGTGGCTAGAGAGAAAGTAAGAGGAAAATCTTTATGATTACCTTATGAGAGATTCCCCAAGCGGGGTAGTATGTGTGAGAAAATAAAATTAAAAAAGGGAATCTACCAGTCTCCTTCAAATACCAAGCCTTTGTACATGACACACCAATGAAGTTCACAAACTTTTGGATTTGTATCAAAATATTGGAAATTAAATATGATGTAGAAGACCAAATGTTGAAGAATATGAGGTTATGGGCCAATATAGCTTTGGTTGTTGACAAGGGATGTTAGATGTTGAGATAGCTCGTGTATGTGTCATTATTGGTACCGATGATAGTTGGATAGTGATTAGAAATGTCAAATGTTCATATATCACTTGTAGCCTTGTGCATCTTGCAAATGATTGAAAATCTAGTTTAAATACGTTGAAATGACATGAGGGTGTTGTTAAATATAATAGTGTAGAACAAGAAAGTAAATAAAATTGTCGGGTGACAGTGAGAATGGCGTTAAATCAATTTGTATTCATTCATTTATTTCTGCCTATAGACGAAGGATCTGCCAAATTCGAAAGCTCGCGGCTATATTGACTTACACTTTAAGTAAATTTTTAGTTAGATTGATATATTGTAGGTCATGTATATGTGACGCCCAATTTTTAGTGTGTCTTATTTTGGGAATATTCATCAAACATAAAAGACACCTAAATTTGGTTTGTACAAGGCTTTCAAACTTTAAACCTGATAATCTCCAAAGTACTAAAAGTGCCTTAACGCCCTTCTCTTTCTCAACAAACAAAATGAAGTCTTTACAATATCAGAAAGAGATCAGAAAGAGATACAGGAATTTTTTTTGACTGGGCTTGTTTTCTCGTGTTTAGGTGTTGGGATAGCTCGTGTATGTGTCATTATTGATACTGCTGAGAGTTGGATAGTGATTAGAAATTCCAAATGTTCATATTATATCACTTGTAGCCTTGTGCGTCTCACAAACGATTGAAAATCTAGTTTAAACCGGTTGAAAGGTCATGAGGATGATGTTAAATATAACTGTAGAATAAAGAGTTTAAAAAAAGGAAAGAGATACAGGAAAAGTTTTGTGTCTGGGCTTGTTTTCTTGTGTTAGATGTTGGGATAGCTCGTGTATGTGTCATTATCGGTACTGCTGGGGCTGGCCTAGATTCCTGGAATAACCTACTCAACTGCTTTCCCTTCATTTATTCCTGCCGATAGCCACTTCTGTATTGCCATATTTTATTGTGACGGCTGGATAGCTGTGAGAGCAAATTGGAGCGTGATATTGGTTTTTTTTTTAGAACAGAACAAATCGAGTTTCAAATGATAATATCGGTGGTTTGTACTATTGGAGTTATTATTTTAGAACCAAACAAATTGATGTTAGATATATTTCCAAAGAGGTTGTTAAATGGTGTAAGTGCACTTCGGGGCATGATTGCCTATGGATGTGACATTATGATTTTTGTATTGACTGGTAATGGTGTGAGAGGTTGGAGAATGATTGTCCTATATTTCCTTGAAATCATATATATTTCCTTGTCTATATATTGTATTTCACATAGATTTGATTAATTCAGAACTAAAATACTGAGGGTGTGGTATATATGTAGAATGCATGTTATATATATGCACATTTTGTAAAAAAGCTAGCTCTTCATGGTGGTCTATGACCGGTGGGGCGTCAATTGGCAAAGCTAAAAGTGCAAGTACTGATACATGTAGTAAAGTACTATCATTCTTGGTATCTAGCCAGGTATACATCTAGCCTAGTAAAGGTACACACTGGGGGTGTTCCACAAGCATTCTAAGTTGAAATAAACTCTTAAGTTGGACCTTACATTTATGGAGAGCCATTAGTTCCTTTGTAAAAATTGAAGAAGCAGTTCTTTTGAAAAAGGCATAAGGCGACATGAAAAGCATTCCAGTCTCATTCTCCAAATTTTATTCCACCTTTATAAACACTAATACATTTTTTGTTTGTTTGTAACGGGTATACTAGTTGCACAAGGGTTCCAGTATATTTTCTAAATACCAACATAGAGGTATGTCACCATACATACTTATGTACTTACTGTTCAAGCATGCCAATCAATCGAACAAACTCTTCCAAGGAGCAGAATGAACATCATGAACACCGGTATACTTTTTTTTATTGGGATAGGGGGTGTGCAAACATTCCAGTCTTATTTTGAAAATGGTACACACCACCCCCGTAAACACCAGTTCAACTTTTTGTTGGGGGTAGTATAGGGGGTTCGCTAGGCATTGCTGGCTGTTGAAGTTACTCGGGGCATGCAATGAATTCCAGGCAGCTTTCCAAAGTGTGTGCCTGCTGCCATCATCAACACCAGTATAAAGTGATGAAGGTTAAACTTTGGTGATGGCTAAAACACAGATCAATTTCCCTGTTGATTTGTTCTTTCCCCCATCCCCTGTTTAGAAGTTTGGAACTTATAGCCCTTTCACATCACAAGTTTAGATTTTAACTGTTCCAGAAGTGCTTATTACTAAATCCTTTGTTTCAATGGTCTCCATATCAAGCATCCTATCGTCTAATGAGAGCTATTTTTTGTTTTTGTTTGTGTAGGCCCCAGCAAGAGATATATATCGTTGGCATCATCCCCAATCATGGATCATGTTAATTGTAATTGAAAGCGGTGTGAGATATTGTATGATCCTGATGAACCTATGACTGCAGGGAAACTCCTCCATCTTGAAATAGCTTAGACCTCCCGTAATGTTTGTTTGCCGCCATCGAGTACATTAGGCTTCCAATAACTGAGAGTGATAAACCAAGGAGGTTCTATTTCAGTAAAAGAACCTCCTTGGATAAACTATAAAGATGAAAAGCTGCGCCTCCATCTTTTGAAAGTCTGTTTACCCGTTACCTACGGGATCCTGGTGGGCTATGTACAAAGTCTCTGGGGTTTTCAATATCTCAAAGGGAATGGGATTAAGATATCATGTTTTGCTCATCATCTTTATGTCCTCCTTCTACTTCTCCATATCTCTTAGGAGACTTCTTATTCATCTCCCCTCAATGTGAACCTCTCCTCATCATTTACTTCATATTCTATTAATTCCCCCTCCGTCACTCCCACACCTTCCTCTCCTTCTATCCTCCTCTTCCTTCTGCTCCCTCTCCTCCTTTTTTCTCCACTTCCTCCTCCTCCTCATTCCCCCACTCCTCATCCCCCTCCTCTTCTATGTGGCACTTCACCCTCCCCTACATTCTACCCCCTATATTCTACCCCCTCTTTGTCTTTAGCTTCTTCTTTGTACTCCTTCTCCTCCTTTGTCTTATCCTTCCTCTCCTCTCCTCTCCTCATACTTCTTTACCCCTTTCTCCTCCTTTTCTTTTCATGTTGTCTTCCATGTACCTCTTATTCTGGTTTTGTTCTCTTCCCCTTAAATAAGGTTGGCCCTTTTTCCTTGAATTACATCATTGTACTTTGACCCCATTATTGCCATCACCTCTTCAATGATCCACAAGCCTTTCAGCTTGTGTAACTGCACACTGTCTCATAGAGGGTAATGAACAGGATAACCTGTCAGCAATGTGGCATGCTTAAACTTTTTCATCCTCTTCCTTCTCCTACCCCTCTTCCTCCTCCTCCACCACCTCCTCCTTATTCTAGAATTACTTCATCATACTTTGACCCCATTAGTGCCATCACCCCTTCAATGATCCACAAGCCTTTCAGCTTGTGTAACTGCACACTGTCTCATAGATGGTAATGAACAGGATAACCTGTCAGCAATGTGGCGTGCTTAAACTTTCTCATCCTCTTCCTTCTCCTACCCCTCTTCCTCCTCCTCCACCTCCTCCTCTTTGGATTCTAGAATTACTTCATCATACTTTGACCCCATTATTGTCAACACCCCTCCAATGATCCGCAAGCCTTTCAGCTTGTGTAACTGCACACCGTCTCATAGATGGTAATGAACAGGATAACCTTTCTGCATTGTGGCGTGCTTAAACTTTCTCATCCTCTTCCTTCTCCTACCCCTCTTCCTCCTCCTCCACCTCCTCCTCCTTATTCTAGAATTACTTCATCATACTTTGACCCCGTTGATATCATCAGCCTTCATTGATCCATAAGCCTTTCAGCTTGTGTAATTGCACACCGTCTCATAGATGGTAATGAACAGGATAACCTGTCTGCAATGTGGCATGCTTAAACTCTCTTCTCCTCCACCTTCTCCTACCCCTCTTCCTCCTCCTCCACCTCCTCCTCCTTGGATTCTAGAATTACTTCATCATACTTTGACACCCCTTCAACGATCCGCAAGCCTTTCAGTTTATAATACTGCACACTGCATCATAGAGGCTGATGAACAGGATAGATAACCTGTAGACAATGTGGCATGCTTAAGATTCCAAAACAGATAGTAGAGAAAGAGAGGGAGAGAATGAGAGAGGGAGAGAATGAGAAAGGGGAGAGATGGAAAGAAAAAAAAAGGGCAAGAGAGGAGAGAGGGAGAAAAGAAAGTGAGGAAGAGGGGGAGAATGGGAGGGGCTTGATAACGAAAGAGATTCGGGAGTACATTTGATGATAGTAAGGCAGAAAAGGAGGGATGAGAGATGGAGAGAAAAAGAGAACAACAAATATAAAAGTGAGTAAGGGAGAGGTGGAAAATGGGAGGGGCTTGATAAGGAGTGAGATTCAAGAGTACATTATTTTGATGATATCGCCGGTTGAGAAAGAGAAGGGCACTAAGTCACTTTTTTTTTTACTTCAGAAGAAAAAAAAATCATATTTGAAGATTGAAAGCCATTTGGAAACCCAATTTAGCGGATGAATATTCCCCAAATTAGATTTAATTATTATTTGAAACTTAGGCTTCACATACATGTAGTCAGGAGGCTTCAACCTACAATATGGTATGTGTAACACAATTTAGCCAAAATTGTTTTTAATGCCCTTCTCACTCTCACCTGATAATATAAAGAAACATAGAGCAATAACAGGGAGAAAGAGAAAGAAAAACCACATAGATGAGTGCAGTGTGTCAGTGTTTTTGAATGTGCGCATCAAAGTTATTGACAGAGCAACAAAGTGACAGAGAGAGACAGACAGACAAAGAAAGATGTGAGAATTAGCCAGAGAGAATGGGAGAGAAAAAGGAAGGTGTGTGGATCATGTTTGTGTTATTGTATACATGTATGTGTATGGGGGTATGTGGGTGTGTGGGCGTGAGATAATAAGAGAGTCATAGATAGAGAGAGAGGGATAGATAACAAGAGATCAATAGAGAGGGAGGAGGGGTGGGGCTAAAGGAAAAGGGGGAGAGACAGACGGACATAGACAGAACAGAATGAGTGATAGTAGTCCCATGACTGAGTGAGGATAACTGCATGTAAGCTCCCACCAATAACCCCTGTACATAGTTGGGTTATTGAAAGGGACTAAACTTCCATAAACTCATATTGATGTATCATATTTAGGCTGCAGTTCAACCCATCACAATATATTTGATGTCTTCCTGAGCTACATTTGTTTTAAAATTATGTAAAACAAAACGAGAATGTTGAATATTTGTTTCCTGGCTTCTTCGTCTACTTTGTTGTTGTTGTTGTGTGTGTGTGTGTGTGTGTGTGTGTGTGTGTGTGTGTGTGTGTTGTTGTTTGTTTGTTTGTTTTTTTTTTTGGGGGGGGTTTGGTTAAAATATGGGGCTGAAGCGCCCCAAACCCCATACATATTTGCACTGCGAGATGATGATGTTATCTTACTTTGATGGTATGATAAACATGACCTCCAGTCCTGTTTCTCCAACACATCATGGAATCTCCCCCCCCCCCTCATCCCATCTTGGTATCTATGCTATATGGCCCTACTGATAGTGACAGCTGCGTGGTGCGAGATGTACCCCCCTTTTTGCATTCCATTCGTGTATGTGTCTTTACCCGGATTTTCGATTTCATCTATATACCATTTCTTTTACTAGTGAAAGCAGAATTTAGAGGCTTAGTATTAGGCTTAGGATTAGTGTTTGGACTTTGTAGTATTGCTTGTGATTAGGCTTTATGGGTCAAGATTAATATTATGGCAAGGTTTGGGACAAGTTTGTAGTTAGGGAAATAGAAGTTCTGGGCATCATATATATAGTCATTATTATTGTTTTTTATCGTTTATTTGTCTACATGTATAGCAGCAACGGGCTATTGAGTGTCCCTTTCTGGGAAATGTTGGTTTCTAGAGCATCATTAAAAAGTGTGTTTCTCTCCATGTTCACATCTACTTTAGACCATGAGAAGAGAAGAAGTAATGTTTGTTCTGAATTCACATTACATATATATAGTTTTTAAGTCTTAATATTGTTTGATTAATATTGGTTAGCTACAATTTCTCCATAACATTGAGGAGGGCATACCCTGTGAAACCTCAGGTATTGTCCTCGGAGGATTTATGTATTGTGACCAGCTAATCTTACATTTTAAGCTTATTGTTTCAAATGTGTTCGCTGCATTCTTTCTTGATCAATTGTCAGCCTTATCTGTTGCGATCATTTGTTTGTTTGTTTGTTTGTTTTGTTTACTGATGGTATATACAATTGATAAAAATGCCAGCTCTTAGCTAAAAAGCTGTTTTTCAGCAGGGCCAAGAAAAAAGAATACAATAACAGGTTAGAAGTTACAAACATGAATTGAAATCAATTGAATCCCTTTGTACTTTGAAAGTGGATCAAGCAATTGAATGTTTGTTCATAATATGAACAATTGTGTTTAGAAAGCATTTAAGCACTCAACTCCCTAGGGAGCATTCTAGGCACAATCACTCAATGACTATATACAAGTAGGCCGAGTTAGACAAGGCTGCAATTATCAACTGAACCGTTACAAGCTAAACTGTATCAAGCATGAAACTACATTATTTTCTTGATCATTTATCAGCCTATTAAATCGATCTGAAGCAAGGCGTATGTATAACAAGCCAAACAGAATCCCTCCCCACTAAAGATATAGCTAACTGAGTTACGTCAGGCCCAGGGGCAGATTGATGATCAACTCCCTGGGGAACATTCCAGACACTAGCAGTATACGATATACACATTGTTGAAGTTGACAAGGCTGCAATATCTTTCTTTAATTATCAAGTGAACCATTACAAGCTGAACTGTTTGCTATGAAGCATGGAGCTACATGTACATTCTTTCTCGATCCTTTATCCGCCTATTAATCTGAAGAAAGGATATTTATATCAAACCAAACGGAATCCCTCCACCCTTGAGATGGCTAACTGAGGTACGTCAGAGGCAGATTGATGATGGGGCATGCCTTTGATGATGCATGCTGGGTAAAAATAGTTAAAGGGCAGGGCCGTAGCACACTGGCCGTTTTTTTTTTTTTGGGGGGGGGGGGGGGGGGGGGAGCATGTACTCCTCACTAACCAATTTTCTGTGCACCCCGGGTGCCCCCTAGTAAAGGAAAATCATGCTTGCAAAAAGAAATGAATAAATAAATCAGCCCAAATCATCTCATTTTAAAAGTGAATCTAATATTTTTTGGCCCAAAACGTGTAATTAATAAGGTAAAAATTATCATTTGGGGCCAAATCATGGAACCTTTTCATGAAAAAGCTGAGCTCCCATGGTGCCCCTGGCCCCCCCCCCCCCCCTCCCTCCACTGGAAATATCCTAGCTACGCCCCTGTTGATGGCCGGGGCATGCCTGTGATGATGCATTCTGGGTAAAAATAGTTGATGGGACATGCCTGTGGTGCTCTGTTTCATTTGAGAGTAGATCATGCACACTGACTTGACTTTAGGGATGAGTAATATGTTTGTATGATACATATAGGCCTACCTATAGATATACATGTACATCTAGATTAATCAATTAAATAACAAGTTGAACATATTAGACAAAAACACTCTCCGAACATAGAAAATTTGTGTTTGTATGATAAGTACAGTGATAACATAAGTGTTTCCATATCTTATTAAGATATAAAACATGTATGTATTTTAAACAAATATATGAATTTGGGGTGTTTTTGGGGGGTGTGGGGTGATGTGACTGTTAGTTTAAAAAGTTAGTAAGTCCTTCCCGTGCCAATTTTGGCACATAAGGCGGTGCCTATCTCTGAATCATTAGCCCTAGGGGCCTAGGCCACACGTCTACTAAATGTAGCGAAAGTTACAGAAGGGGGCCAGTCCTCTTGTAACTCATGTGATTAACTTTCCCTTCTCCATTCTATAAATGCCGAGCGCCTGGCTATATAGAAGGCAGAAGGTACCATTTTTTAAATCTTTGGGTATGACCCGGTCTGGGTTCGAACCCTGGACCTCCCGTGCATAAGGTGGACACTCTAACCGCTAAGCCACCATGCTCGGTCCTGTGACTGTAGATGATATTTTTTATTGACTGGCAGATAATATATTTATCAAGGTAGTGATCGTATGTTTTAATAGTGTGTTTGTATGTATTGTATGTTTTTCATGCTGTGAGTGTGTGTGTGTGTGTGTGTGTGTGCGTGTGCGTGTGCGTGTGCGTGTGCGTGTGCGTGTGCGTGTGCGTGTGCGTGTGCGTGTGCGTGTGCGTGTGCCTGTGCCTGTGCCTGTGCCTGTGCCTGTGCGTGTGTGTGTGCGTGCGTGAGCGAGTGCGTGTGCCTGTGCCTGTGCCTGTGCCTGTGCCTGTGCCTGTGCCTGTGCCTGTGCCTGTGCCTGTGCCTGTGCCTGTGCGTGTGCGTGTGCGTGTGCGTGTGCGTGTGCGTGTGTGTGTTTGAGGGTGGGCACACATTATTACTGTATTTCTTAATTTTGTCACAGATACCCCTCTGTCCGTTTTGTGTGTGTATGTGTGTGTTGGGTGAGTGTATGTTTGTTTGTTTTTGTGTGTGCATTAACCCATTCAGGACGGACTGATTTTGCTATAACATGTATTCTCCATAGACCCAAGCCCGAATATTTTCGGAACCAGTCCTGAAAGGGGTTAATGAAAGCAGGAATAATCAAACACATTTTGCATCCACAGATTATAGACTTTTCTAAATGATTTGTTAGTAGACTAAACAATTGCACATTTTTAATGTAATCTGTAATTTGTTTTTGGCTACTTCTTTAAATATTCCTTGAATTTTGAGATATCCATTATCAAATACATTTTTGTCGGTAATTTCATCTTTTTATTTTGTTGCTAACTTGTTTTAAATTGTACCCAAATTTTCTGAGAAACAACTGCATCTTTTATAATTAAACCATGGAAACTAAATCATCACCACAATTATTCTAACGTTATTTGATTTAACTTTACTTATTTTTGCTTTTTTTCTCTCCTTCATCTTTATTCAGTCTGTCAGCAGAAAGGAGTGCGACATGGCGCCCATCGAACAGATTGAAGATGAGGCCTTACTGGAGAAAATGGTAACTTTATAAAATATATGTACATAATGTACGTGACTGGCTATAGCAAAACCCTGCACTTGTCGGTAAAAATAAAAATGTAGATTTTCAAACCATCAGAAAGGCCCTATCACAAGCTTTCATTTGGTGCTTTGTTGTAACTAATTGGTCAATAATTGGCGAAGATATGATTGTTTCAATTTTACAATCATAGGTCTTTTACACACATTGTGTGAACTTAAAAGGCCCATTTCTTCAAAACATGAATTACCGACGAGTGCCGGGTTTTGCTATATAGCGGGTCACATATATACAACAAAATATATCATTATAATAACGCTTTCGATGGTCACTGGAGAAAATGGTAAGTTTATACTATTTCATACGTAGTAAAATAAAGGTACATGTATATACAACACAATAAATCATTATAATAACGCTTTTGATGGTCACTCTTGGTACATGTAGGTTGGCTGCTGTAGACAGCCCAGGTAAGATCAGGTTTGACTGTATTTAAACACATTAAATTAAGAGCTAGACATGTATATTTAAGCAAACCCAATATTAAAGGCAGCCATTATCAAATGAAAAGATATTACGCCTGATGAAACATGTTTGATAATGCTGAATATGGGATATGGGCAAGTCTCCACACTAACTTTTCTTTCTACTTGCCCGTTCGGGCAAACAAAACTAGGAATGTTCAAATTTGACTTGCCCGAACAGAAAATTTACTTGCCCATAAAAACAATGTGAACAAAAAAAAAGACAAATTAATTCTGATAGGTAGCTCCATCTGCTTGGCAAATTTCTCTCTTGTTTCTAGATGACATTAAAGGGACTTACATGTAGTAACATTGTCCAAATCCTCAAAATAAAATTTTAATTCTAGCGGTTCCCTCATACCTTGTTGTATTCGTATTAACAATAAAATCATAGGACCGGTTTCGATTTTTCAAATTTCCCTTTCGTTACAAAGATATGTACGATCAAAGTATTCAGATAAGAAAAACTCCCCCGGAGTTTTGAAACCGTGTACAAAGTGAGTGCAGTGAGTTAGTGAACATCACTTTGCATTTTCGCTCATTACTTGGCCATGCAATGTCCATTTGACTTGAAATTGTCCAAATCCTCAAAATAAAATTTTAATTCTAGCGGTTCCCTCATACCATCCCTCCATTTGACATGAAATTTTCACACAATACCCTGTGGACAAATCAGATAACAACAATATACATTGCATCAACCCTTCATCACTTTTTGCACATGTCAACAAAGTTACTAGATCCCTTTAACACATAAGGAATATAATTTTTCTCTCGTAGTTGAATAGAAATGTTACTTGCCCAATCGGGCAACCAAATTAGACCGATTATGAAATTTTACTTGCCCAACATCGATTTTTACTTGCCCCATTGCAATAGGGCAAGTGCTAGTGCCCTGGATAAGGAAACATATTTGCACCCTCAGATGCAAGGGCGCGCTTAATTGGAAAATATCAATGTGTTGGATATTGCACCCCGGGAAAGATTAGGCAGACAAACTCGTTTTAAAATGTTTAACTGAATATGACACCTATCGTAGATTCACTGACCTGTTAGAACATCTGGTTCCCCATGTTAAAGGGATCTAGTAACTTTGTGTTTATGGTTGAATGCATAAAATGAAATGAAATGTGCAAAAAGTGATGAATGGTTTGATGAAATGTGTATTTTTGAGATCTGATACGTCCATTAGATAATGTGTGAACATTTCACATTAAATAGATGTTATATATTCGTTGAATAGATGTTATATAGTCGAGTAATGAGCAAAAATGCAAAATGATATTCAGTAACTCATTGTACTGACTTTGCACACAGTTAAAACTTTCCAGGGGATAATTAAAAATCTGAACACTTCGATCGGGAATATCTTTTTAACAAAAGGGAAATTTGAAAACGCAAGACCTGTTTCATGCTTCTATTGGTAATACAAATACAACAAGGTATAAAAGAACCACTGGAGTTCTAAGAAAGTTCTGTGGATTTGGACAATGTTACTAGATCCCTTTAAGATGATAAGATGCAAACAAATTCCAGGGTACAATGATGATAGCCATCATTAAAGGGACTTAGTAACATTGTCCAAATCCTCACAATAAATTTTTCATTCTAGCGGTTCCCTCATACATTGTTGTATTCGTATTAACAATAAAATCATGGGACAGGTTTCGGTTTTTCAAATTTCCCTTTCGTTTCAAAGATATGTACGATCGAAGTATTCAGATAAGAAAAACTCCGGGAGAGTTTTTCTTCTGTATACAAAGTGAGTGCAGTGAGTTATTGAATATCACTTTGCATTTTCGCTCATTACTTGGCCATGCAATGTACATTTGACTTGAAATTTTCACACAATACCCTATGGACATATGAGATAACAATAATATACATTGCATCAACCATTCATCACTTTTTGCACATGTCAACAAAGTTACTAGATCCCTTTAACATTTGAACACTTCTTTAGTGAGAAAAGAAAAAAGGTGTCAATCCAGGACCCACCAGGTTCCTGTATGTAGTAGGCAATGAGTAAAATGATGTTCATCTTAATAGTTTTTAACACCCCCCCCCCCCTCCACCTTCCAGGTTTCAGAGCACTTGATAACAAAAAAAAAGGTGATATCTCAGAAAGTGAATCTCACTTCTCATCCAATCAAATGAAAGCATAAGCCCTGCCCATCTCCTCCCTCTGTGTATCCTTTACTTCATTTGTTGAGGCAACATTCTATTTATCCTTTAAATTAGAAATATTTATTTTGGAGGTAGAGGAATCTTCTTCATCTCATCTCATTTTGGGTCATAATTTTGCCAAGCAACGTTTGACTTACTTTTGCCAAGCAACATTCAACATACTTTTGGTAAGAGATAGTGGAACTTACAGATTAGGCTGGAGTTTGAAGGATTAATATCCTAATATTTTAGAAACTGTGCTTTGTCTCATTTCTAATTTGTTCCACTTTTCGACCGTAGTTAAGAGGTCAAGCATCATATTACTTATCCTACAAATTCAAAATACTTATGGTTGGAGAATATCATTGTGGAATTTACAGATAAGGTTTGAGTTTTTACGTGTTTTTCCCCATGATAGTGTCAGTTTCTACATCCCATCTGTGGGCTGCTTCTATTTCAACCATAGTTGTTGGTAGTCATAACTTTTGCCAAGCAACATTTTACTTTTCTTACAAATCAAAAATTATTATTATTATTTTTAATTAGAGATGGTGGAATTTTGAGATTAGGTACACATTTTGGAGTGTTTCTAGATCCATTAAATAGCATCAGTTTCTTCATCTCATTTCTACATTGTTTTTCATTCAACCATAGAAAGAGGATGTCATATTTTTTTGTCAAGCAACATATTACTTATCTTACAAGTGCTAAATATTGAGGATTTTACAGATAAGGTAGGTATTATATATTTGTGAAGTGTTTCTACCCAATGATAGCATCCGTGTCTTCTCTGGTTCGTTTCTGTTTCAACCATAGTTGGAGGAGAACATAACTTGCCAAGTGGATCATTTAATTGTTCTGTATGGATTGTATTTTGGCAACATTTACCTCATCTGATTTTATTCCGGCTGGTAATTTATTTTCAGGTTGAACATTGGACAAAAGGATACTCAACACCTGATAATTATTATTTAACTTGTTGAAGATGATATATTCATCTTTTGTATAAAATAAAATGATGTAGTCCTGATATAACAGATGTAAACTTCTTATTTCATGGAAGGATCTTTTCCATATGTGATTTTGCCATGATTTTTTTCTTCTACCGTAGTTAGAGAGAAACATGGAAATGATACAGTAAAAGCAGTGGCAGCAAGTGAAGTGTTTTCTATGCGTTAGGAGCTTTTCCCTGTCTTATGATTAGTTTTGAATTTATTTCTTTCTTGATTTTGTTCTTCTACCGTAGTTGGAGGCGGCCACAGAGTTTGATGAGAGGAAGCAGATAAGGTCCCGACTACGAGAAGTCCGGAAAAAGAAAAGAGGTGAGGAACAATATCTATATCCAAATTAAATGACAAATATGAATGAATTATGAAATGTAACTAGAACTTTTCTGAAGTCGCATAAACTATCGTTTAAAATATGATATCCTGTCTATTTACAGTAATTCATATCCAAATTGAATGATGAATATTAATAAACTATGCAATATGATCAGAATATTTCTCAAGTCTCACAAACTACATCCTTTTGAAATACAATTTCATGTCTACTTACAGTAATTCATATCCAAATTGAATGATAAATATGCAATATGGTCAGAATATTTCTCAATTCGCATACATTACCCTCTAAAATACAATTTTCTGTCTAATTTAACAGTAATTCATATCCAAATGAAATTACAAATTTGTTAATGAATTATGATATGTGATCGGAATTTTTTCTCAAGTCGCACAAACAATCTTTAAAAATATAATTTCCTATCTTCATGTATTTACAGTCATTTCATGGATATGATACCAGATGAAAAGCAGAGTGTGCATGCACTGTATATAACAAGTTTTTTTAATTAGTTCTGGAAATGTGCTGAACATAGTGTGAAATGTGTGTATACAGGTGCAAGCTCAATTTTCTACCCACGCAATATACTTCCCTACTTGTCAGGGTTTATTCGACCTCAGGTGTTGAAATGTGGGCAGGTGTGTAATCTGAATAGTAAACAAAAATTGAAAATGGAGAATAGTTTATCACTTTGAGGATAAGGGGTAACGTGTAAAATGATGTTTGTCAAACCCATTTGCAACTTTTAAAATGTTCCATTTGAAGGAATGTTTTATCCCATTTCCATATTTAGTTGGCTGGTCAATATCGAGGTTCAACAAGTGACTCCTTCCAGCTACATTGTTACTCTTAGAAAAACTTTGTTTATTTAATGCATTTATATTAAAATAAGGCAGGGGGGGGGGGCATTATGCCCCCCCCCCCCCCATAAATATGCAAATTAATGAATTTTTCAAAAAATTAAAATTACCATAGTATTTTATACACTTCACTTTAATAACATGGGTGCAAATTTTCATGGCGATCGGTTGCTTCGCGGCCGAGATCTTAAGGCCGTAGAAAGACCTCAAATAGTCCGCCCTTTTTAGGGTAAAGGTTTATATTTTTCTTTTTCACATGCACGTTATCAGAAGGTTGATGTCAAGGCTCAACAAATGGATCCTTTCAGTAAAAATGTTCAAGTAATTAGGAAAATCCTTTTAATTCAGTTAAATAATAGAATAGAAAAATAAGTATATGTTTTTGTAAATTTTCTCTTGTTCAACAGACGACAGACAAGTAGAGGTCGACGCACAGCAAAAGGCGTTTGCAGAGCGCATGCACAAGATGGAGGTCGAATCGGCACAGGCAAGAATGAAAGCCGCGGGAATCAACATTGTCGCGCCGGGCAGGCCCTACGGTCTACAGGACTCTGAGACCACGGATACGCGCACTAGCAACGACGGTAAGACGCAAACCACGATTCAGAAGACCGTGCAGGACTCGGGTAACACGAAGGCCATGACGACAACGGTCGTGAGCAAAACCCAAGGTGACGTGACGCAAACTTATTGCGTATTCGCCTGGTTTGATGTGTCGTGTATTCATCTAATCCCGAATTGGTTTGCAGTTGTAACATCGCTAACAGTTTGATTATATTTGCTCATAATTACCCCCCTAGTAAATAGAAAGATATATACAAACAATACAATTCTTGGTGACGTGACTAAAAATTGCCCTTGCAACTGGTTTGACTTGATATGATTGCAGCTCATCTTAACCTTAATCCTAACCCCTACATCTTTCCTAATTGTATCCAATGTGACGAGACTATAACACATTTGTTGATGAGATGATGCTGTGGTAGAATACTTCCTTCTCCTGAATCCTCCAAATTCCTGAAGTTTTACTCTAGAAACTGAAGATTGCATGGTTTGTTGGATAAGCCCAATGTTTATGTGACTCGAAAGAACTGATCTATACATCTATCTATCTATCTATCTATCTGTCTGTCTGTCTGTCTGTCTGTCTGTCTGTCTGTCTGTCTGTCTGTCTGTCTGTCTGTCTGTCTATCTATCTATCTATCTATCTATCTATCTATCTATCTCTATCTATCTATCTATCTATCTATCTATCTATCTATCTATCTATCTATCTATCTATCTATCTATCTATCTATCTATCTATCTATCTATCTATCTATCTATCTATCTATCTATCTATCTATCTATCTATCTATCTATCTATCTATCTATCTATCTATCTATCTATCTATCTATCTATCTATCTATCTATCCCTTACAAATTCCCTCTCCCTTTGCCCTTTGTAACATCCAGTTGAACAAAAGTTGTTTTCAATTTACCAGATTGTTGTGTGCATTATTAAAATGACTAACCTTTATTTTAGCATCCATTAGTAGTGTATACATAATGTATATAAATATAAATAACTTGGAAACCTTATGTTTCAAACATGATTCAAAATTAGATGTATTTCAAATGAGAGACCAACTGAAGGTACTATTTTGTATTATACAATGGCAGCAGCCCTTCTAATGAAAGATTTCAACAACCTGCTTTTATTTGTTTGCACCAAGACACTTTAACTTCTTACTCCTACATGTATGTGTACGATTCCAATAGAACACTTTTGATTATCTACTTGAGATTTGAACTTGCTGTACAAAAAATGATGATATCCTTTAAAAATTCAAATAATTGATTTTTATATCTTTGAATTCAAAGAAATTTTGCAACTATCATTTGTTTTTGTTGTTATTGTACCTTTCTATGTGGTTTATTTGTATATTGTAGAATCTATTTCTTACAAATAACTCATTTGTTTTCACGTTTCCTTGCCAACAGATGCCGGCGTCAAATCACAAACAGTAGCACAAGAATCCAAGTCTGTTACAGTCGAAGTCGGTAAGTTTACTACCTCTCCTTGTTGTTTTCTTCTGTTACAGTCAAACCTGTCTTAGCAGCCAACCTGTCTTAGCAGCCAACCTGCCAATATTGGCAACCTGTCTATAGCAACCAACCTGCCTAAAGTGGCCATAAAAATGTATCACTGGCAGGGAAAAGAAATGCTATGGAACCTTTCTATACATGTAGATACCACCTTGTCTACAGTGGCCACTTTTCTTGTTTCCCTTGGGTGGTCACTATACACAGGTTTGACTGTATTGCCATCCCTATACCTTTCAGTAAAAAACAGTCACACATGTGTATAGTGACCTCTTAAAGGAAATAAGCGCTTAGAGGTTGGAAGCGCTTAGAGGCTGGAAGCGCTGAGGCTGGCCTGCAGTAGGCGCTATACAAATACGTTATATTATTATTATTATTATTACTATAATTATTTTATGCAAATTGACCACTGTTTTGACAGGTAACCTCTATACATGTAGATGGGTTCTTTTACACTGTTTTTCTCTGGAGATTATTTTTGGGTGTCACTATTTAAAGACAGGTTGGCTGTTAGAGAGTTCCAAAGTATGGTGACCCAGCTATTCATTGACGTGGCTAATGGTTCTAAAATTCTATGCAAGTCAAAAGTTTGCGACCTAGCGGTTAAAAGGTAGGCAACAGGCCAATTCAATCTCATTTTCAGAAAAACCCAAAACAAAAGGACAAGGTTTTGTAGATCCATTACCATGTTATAACAAAAGACTGTGAAGTCATTACTTTATCTCTTTATATAAAATGAATGCAAAACCCCACAGAATCGGATAAAGGGTTATTAACCCCTTGACTACGGGAAACTTGTGGGTTGTTTACAAAGTCTATGGGGATTTCAGACACTCGAAGGGTACAAGTAAGAATAGATGTTTTGTTTTGAGGTAGGAGTTGGCCGATCGCCCTTCTTAGAAACTGACTGCTAGGTGAGAACTATTTGGCTTGCTTTGATATTATATTTGGATACCATGACCCGAGGCAATGAATGCCTGTGACATCATCACACTTCACCCACACTACATGTATGTCACTTGATGCCGTAGCAACTTAGGTAAAGGTAGAGGTGTAGCACAAATAGTTAACCCCCTAGTTTAATTACATTGTGCCCGGATGGAAGGCAGGCAGATGGGTAGACTGGATTATACCCCCCAGGGGGGTCACTCCCAACATGACTGGCTACGCACCCGTGTCCAAAAAAAGCGTCGAAAGGGTATCATTTTCAGCTATACGGCGTCGTAGACGTTTTCCTTTAAAAAGGGGTGATTTTTAGCACTCCTCGCACTTTAGGGTCCCTTCACAAGAAACACAATTTTAAAAGGGTACCTTTTCAGGTGCACAGGTTTTCGATGTTGCGCCATTAAGGGTAGGTTTTCAAAGCATTACGACATTTAGGGGTGTCAATTTCAAAATGTGCGATACACCATTTAGGGTCCATTTCAGAGGTTGATGGACGTGGGTGGGTAGCACTTGTGTATGAGAGTGATCCCCCCCCCCCCCCCCTGGGATTATACCTTGTGCCTTGTGAGTTCTGCATACCATCTTGTAGGTCGAAGCCTCCTCTATATGATTCCAACATTTCTGATAATCAATATTTCTAATAACTTTGGGAATAATCATAAACAAATAAAGGGACAGCTAAATTGGGATATCTACAAGGCTCACAAACTTAAAACATGATTAAACATGATTTAGGTACAAACTGTGACTTAGTGCCTTTCCTCTTCTCAACTGATGATGTATGATGTACTTTGTATATGTCAGTGGATCCCTTCAACCCTGCCGAGGAATCCAGGTGCCTACTAACAAACAGATAACTACCTTTAAGTTCTGCGCTTTTAAATCCTTTAAAAAATATTTATGTTCTCAATTATTATGAGTACCAATGCAGGAATTAATTTTAAATTTTAGGGGGCTACATTTTCAATCTGATGGATATCACAAAATATTTCACATAATACCCTATGGTAATTTTAGGGGATACCTACTGATTTCAGGGGGCTATTTTGAAAATTACGGGGCAAAATCGCCCTCAGCCCCTGTATATTTCCTACCCCGCTGCAGGGTACAATCCATTCCAACTTTTCACCTGTCCCTCATGCTGGTACAATGTAATTAAACTAGGGGTTATTTTATGTGTGCTACATCTTTATACATTTGCTAGAGAATCAAGTAACATAAGAGTAGAAAAGTTTGATGTCACAGACATTCATTGCCTTAGGTAATGGTTCCAAATATCAAAGCAAGCCACGTATTTGTCATCTAGCAGTTTCTAATCTCTATCCCTCATCGGACGATGTATATATGTCAGTTGATTCCTTCAACCCCGCGGAGGAATCCAGGTTCCTACCTACTAACAAACAGATAATTAGAAGCATGACTCACGACCTACACATCCATAGATCGACATGGCCATTGCCACTGCCATCTGAGCTCCATTCATCACTCATAACCCCCTCACTTGACCTCCCTGGAATGGGCTAATGCTGCGTTAACCCCTTACCCTACAGGAGCTCTGGTGCGCTGTGTACCAAACCTTAAGAGATTTCAGAATCTTGGAAGGGGTTAACCCATTGTGGGCTAATGCAGGGATATATTAATGATCAGAATTCGGAAAACTTCATGATCACTTTTGATAGTTGTTTTAATTTTAGAATGCCCAGTGGGTGTTTAAAAAGAAACTACAGAAACTAATGTACATTAAATCCTAATTCAAAACAAAATAAAAACTTAGTTCCTAGTAAAATAAAATTTATTTTGCCCCCTTTAACCTGATCAAGACTGTTTGATGTTAGTTACACATACATTCTACGTAGACCCCAGCTCATGTATCTAGACCAATTCTGAAATGGTCAACTCCTAGAAATAGTTAACTCCTAGAAATGTGTTTTCACCCCTACATCATTAACTCCTGAGAAATGGATGAACTTTGTTGAATGTTTAGCGTCAACATGTGGGAGGGCGGTGACCTTCTAGCAATGCAACAGGTTAACTCCTTCTGTGCCAAGAATGTCAAAGGGTCATTCAGTTTCCATACACCTGTCTGCATCCACTTAGGAATGGGAAAATTAATATATATCTCTTAACTAGAGCTGAGTCAAATCGAATGGCTATTCGATATCCGACCGTGAAGGTCGGATACCGAATACAAATTTTCGGATACGAATATCCGAAGAAAAAAAAAGAAAAAAAGAAGAAAAAAAATCGATATACAGTACTGTATATATATATAAGCGAAAAGTGAACTAATACATACAGCTTTAGTTTCTTCCAGTACTGTATATATATATATTTTTTTTTTTCCCCGTTTAATTTTGTAATCCCCATTCGATAGATTCGATCAGAAAACGGCACATTGAACCCTGCTTATCTATTGCTAAAGTTAAATTTAAGATATTTTACATAAATTACAAATAAACAAAACAAATAATAAACCAAAGGTAAGAGGATTAATATACAAGTGGTATAGTGAGTGCCAAATTTAGAAGAATCTATGATGAGATATCGAAGTATTTCATCTTGACAGCAGTTTGTACAATTTTTAAATTTTTGTATTTATTTTTTTAAATTTATTTATTATTTATTTATTTATTTATTTATTTATTTTCTTCAAATTTCGGATATTCGATATCCGACCGTTTTTACACGACTCATATTCGAAATTCAAAATATTCGATTTGACTCGGCACTACTCTTAACCGGTTCAGAGCCTCTGAACAGAAAGATTGTACATGTATGATCAATTGATTGATCGTACAGTGAATTAATTGTCTGTACGATTAATAGCACAATCGGTTACTTAACTGATAAAACATCTACGATAAATTGTTTAGTCGTAATTATTTCTGCAATGGGGCCTAGGACTGGTCCACAATGATACTCAGTCTTGGTCTATGGAGACTCCATGATATGCCAACATTAAACTTTCATTAAGTGTCAAGCATCTCCCTTAGTCTGCTCTTTTTTCTAAATCATTACCCACAAGAACATTCCGGTGACATCTTTTCTTCCATAATCACTCCACCAATAGAATGTCAATGACAGTATCCTTTGAGCCACCCCACCCTCCTTAATCACCCCAAATATAATTCCAATGATATGGCACTTTGATCCACCATCCCCCTAATCACCTCCAATACAAATTTAAATGACAGTTCTCTTTTGATCCACCCTCCTTATTTACCCAAATAGAATTCCACAGATGTTTTACTTTGCTACACCCCTTTCGTTCCCACCCCACCCCCTCCTTTAATCCCGGCTCCCATAGTATGGATTCTTGGCACATAGTGTCATTGCTACGCATTGGTATTCCATGGTGGACAAGGGGGATAATTACAGTTGGCTTGGATTTAAGGAAGGGGCTCAGGGGGTATAGGCAATAAGGACTTCGATTTGCACATCCAATTGTGGACCCCGCCCACGCCCTGAGGAAGCCCGGCCCAGGTTTGACCCATTGTTTCAGTCGAGTACGAATGTGAATTCGACCGATTTGGCAATACTGAGCCGGGTGACCGATCAATGGGTTGAATTCGGCAGGTTTTAATTGTGACGTAATGTAAATACCAGTCCACTAGTGGACGTGCGTGCAAATCAAAAATTCCCTAAAAAGCTGTGAATAAACTTAACCCGTTCCCTTTGAGATTCTGAAATCCCCTTAGACTTTATACATAACCCATTAGGTTTCCGTAGGCAAGGGGTGAACAACATTTCAAGTCCTTAACCCATAGAGGACTTGTTTTGTAACTACATGGGCTGGGCTCTATGGAGAATGTGTGTTGTACCAAAATGAGGCTATATTTAAAAGGTCAAACTAGTGGACAGTGCATAAGATACATTATATCTTGGGCGAGGTCGATGGAGAATGACCGTATTATACCAAAATCAAATTCTGTTTGAAGGATATTCTACCGAATCAACATCTTTGAAAATAATTTAACAAATACATTTCTGTGCATATATGGTTTTTAATAAAGTCATGGTTTCTGGCAGGGAATTTGAAAAGGATATATATTTTGAAAGCTGTACGTAACCATAACCCTGTGATATATACTCATACAAACTATAAACATATATATAAAGTGTATGTAGTATAT
This sequence comes from Echinarachnius parma, assembly GCA_037951105.1. Lineage (NCBI taxonomy): Eukaryota > Metazoa > Echinodermata > Echinoidea > Clypeasteroida > Echinarachniidae > Echinarachnius > Echinarachnius parma. The sequence goes on along the minus strand of JBAMJV010001608.1, from coordinate 32,721 downwards.
ACACTTCTGGAATATTGAATCCATAATATGAATTAAAGTTACGGTATGAAGTAATTAGTGCTTCTCATTCATCCATGAAATAAATGGCAGCTGCTTTAACACATATATGCAGAGTTAACCCTCATATTATCAAGTCCATACCAATGTGTAAGAACTGAATGTTTTGGTTTTAAGTTTGTATGTGCTAAATTATTTTTGGTCGCTAACTTCAGGCTATAGGCCAACTTGAAAAACCCAACCCTAACCCTAATTATGTGGCTATATATTAAAGTTGGTGGCTATAAGTTAGAATTGGTGGCTATAAGTTAGATTTGGTGGCTATAAGTTAGATTTAGTGGCTATAAGTTAGATTGAGTGGCTAAATGTTAGATTTAGTGGCTATATAGCCTGAACTGAAGTTAGCAACCAAAAATATTCTAGCCCACTAAAACGTAAATTAACCAATGGCTTTCCATTTCTTGGCAGTAAGAGTGTTTACCATTTCTTCATTTGATTACCCCGTCCTACACCTTCGTCTTAATATCCCATTTCACATTTGGCAAAAACATTATCGTATCAAATGCTGTACGTGTGATCATTATAATACAATGTTTGTATTACTATAGAGTGCTGAACTATATAGTACGTGCTGTCCCATTCTTTTGTTATAACATGCTACTAATGGTTCTATTAAAACAACTTGTCCTCTGATTCAGACTTTTGGTAGTGGGTTGGAGCTGGACCCATTGCCTTCTTAGCAACCGCAGGGTCACAAATGTGTAGCTTGTCTGTCATGGTTTAGAACCATTACTCATGGCAACGCAATAATAATAATAATAATACACATTTATAGAGTGCAAATTGCAAAGCGCCTCTAAGCGCTATTATCATTACCCGGGTCAAATGGATAAACACTGCTATCGTTCCCGCATACAAAGTACACAATTTCCACTCCCTGGGGAGTATTCCAGCCAGTCGCTTGTTAAGCGCGCACAGTGCTAAGGAACCACATTCCCATCCTTCCAGGTCCCCAATAGCGGTGATTGCTTACTTTGGTATCCATTGTCTGAGTGTGCTAAATGTCTGCTGCATTTTGTAAAACAATTATTTCTTGGCGCTCAAATGAAAATCATATTGTCATACAACGTTTTGATACTCCACACGGGTGGGCGGGGTTTACATAACCTATGATGTGCACGTATGTCTGTTCCTGTGCGACATCATGTTATGTATATAGTCATTAGTTGTGCATCTATAATTTATAAATAAAGTAATATACTCTAAAGGCCGTGTGAGGGTCTTAACATATTCAACAAAACACACATGAACAAACACGAATGACGTCCCGTCCCCATTGTCAAAAGTGTTTGACTATAGATACTTTGAATTATTTCTGTCTGAGAACAGGGCTATTTTTATTCCGCTTGGTTGGTGTCGCTTGTCGGGCTGCTGTGATCAATTACATTCATCACCCTCTCTCCATTTAACCCTTGTACCCCTCATTGTGATCTTTTATAACGTGACCTATTCATCTACTAATAACCATCTCATGGTCATCAGATGTTAGGGGTGGCCAATGGCTTAATGATTGAATCCAATAGGGGTTTTCATCCCTCTCTCTTTCTATCTCTATCAGTTTAACAAGCTGGTACAAGTTTTCATCAGGTTTATCATACACTAGGAGATCTACAAAATTGTTTTGGGAGTAAATGGGTTTATGCTATTGGTATTAGAAGACTCTCTTCATCTAGATTATCTTTTTATCTCTTCCTTTTCTTTTACTATATATTTTCACACTCTCCTCATCTCACCATCTCTCGCCCATTTTACTTTTTCTTTCTATAGATTTCCTTTAACAAGTGGTGTATAAATATAAAGTATAAACAAGGGGTGGGGGAGATGCATTAGTGCATGTGCCCCCCATTAATTTAATCAAAACAATAAAAATCTTTTAAAAATAAAGAAATACATAGAGTGTCCCCCGAATAATTTGTGTGCACCCCTAGTCTGACCACGTAATGCCACTGCCCTTTACTTTTCCTATCAGTCCTCTTCTTATTTCTCTTCTTTCCTATTTTTCGACCACCATTTATTTATTTATCTTTCTCTACACCCATCCATCCATCCATCCAACGGTCCGGCTGTCCGCCTGTCCGTCCATCCATCCGTCCATCCATCCATCCATCCATCCATCCATCCATCCATCCATCCATCCATCCATCCATCCATCCATCCATCCATCCATCCATCCATCCATCCATCCATCCATCCATCCATCCATCCATCCATCCATCCATCCATCCATCCATCCATCCATCCATCCATCCATCCATCCATCCATCCATCCATCCATCCATCCATCCATCCATCCATCCATCCATCCATCCATCCATCCATCCATCCATCCATCTCCCCCTTCATCTTTGAATTGACACCAGCCGTGATGCGGCGGGCCAAGCCCAAAGTTGGTTCAAGGAATGTAGCATGGCATCTTCAAGAGCCTTCCCTACCCCAGGGGGGCATAGTCAGGGTCGGCCTGAATTGGGGGGGGGGGGGGGTAGAAACAGGGGTGATGCAAGGATTCAAATGAGGTAATGGGAGGAAGGTGCATATAGTCAGCCATTCTCAAATTGCAATGTGAGTTTCATTTCTTCCAGAAGGAGGGGATTCAAAATTTAAGGGGTTAGAAAACCCCAAATAACCCCTGTACCCCACTAGTTAGTGGCTCTGCCCCCCTCTTCGATCCTTGCGTCCAATGTCATCCCCTTGACAGTGAGTGGCCTCCGCATCCCGGCCGCATCTTTGTTTCAAAGTCCGTATTGAATGGCCGCTCTTTGAATAGGCTCGTGCCGACTTATCCGCACCAGCGTCAATAGTTTGTCACACGAAGACAACAAACAGAGCGAGATAGAGAAAGGGTCGACTTTGACATTGAGACATAGAGAGAGCCGGAGAGATAGCCATTTGGACTCATCAAGCCCCCGTTGATTAGCTTAATTTAATAATCACCTCCCGTGGTTGCGCCTTTCTTCGCCCAAACATCACAGCCACATTTGCCGTGGTCAAAACTTCTTGACCACCGATCTCAGGGCCATTACTTCTTGGTGTTGATTCTGTCATAATCTTTATTCTTTTGAAGAGAAAACTTGATGAGCCTACTTCAATACTTGGATTATTAATTGGGATTAATCACATCCAATTTTGGATTTATCTGATACCATTTTGAGGTTTTCTTTTTAACTTTTTGTTTTCTTTGGCCAGGACCGGGTGGAAGCACCTCATCATCTGTCAAGATGTCGTCGACCGAAGCGACCACCACGAAAACGGCACCCGCAGCAGCCGTGCCGAAAGGAAAGCGTAAGTTTTACTTAATGTTTCCTTTTACTTTGCTCCCTCCAATTACAAGAAATTAAGAAATGTAATTTTCATTCTTTTGTAGCTGAAAGGAATTCTAATTCGGCTTCATGTTCCTTTTGTATGATGTTGTCAAAAAAGGACAAAACTAATTTAAATGAAATGCATTTTGTTGAATTGAAAGGGTTGTTCGTGTTTTGGTCACCCTCAATCATGTTATTTTAGGTGTTTTTTTTATAGGATTCAGTTTTATTTTTCTCTTTTGTACTTCATATCATATCATATCATCCACTCAATCATGTTATTTTAGTTTTTTTGTTGTAACAGAAAACTGAATTCATGACATAAATGTTTTTTTTTCTTCAAACTCCTTTGAAACTTTTCATGCCATAACACAATTGTCCTCTCTTCCCAGTAGTTATACAAATTAACTGTTAAACAATACTCTAAATTCATAGGATTTTGCTAGTGTTTAGTCACAACCTTTCAAGTTCATTTCACTTATTGTCAATTCATATCACTTTATTGATGCTCAATTTGACATCATTCTTCATGAATTGTAAGACCACTTTCCTTTGTTTGTTTCAAGAACATTTTCTGTGTTTGTTCACATTCATTTCCCATCAGATAAATAGACGTGGAATTTTATTGTATGGATTTTTTGTTTGTTTAATAATATGAACTATTTGTGAAGTTTGAGCAAAATCCTTCAAATAAAAAAAAAGGTATGACCATTTGGCCCAAATACACAAAAATAACATATTGTTTTACTTTTGCATCATTCAGCAAGAAATATGGATAAGGGAAATGTGCAATAGTGTCTTTTAAAAATATATTTCCATTTAGTCATGTTCACATGTTTTAATTATATGGCTTCACTTCATGCTTTTCCAGTAGAGGACAGTCCAGAAATAGATACAGGTAATTTTGTCTGTGCAGTCCTACGCATTGCTTTTTGTGTTGGCCGCCATCATATGAAAGCAAATTCAGAAAGAAAGAAAAAATGTTTGTTTACGTGATACGCACTTGTAAACAGCCGCCTGTCCATTGTGGTAACAAATTGCTGCCTATTTTAAGCACAGGTATGAAATGTAGCTGCCCATACTCCCATTACTGCAGTCAGCCGAGCAATGCCAGCTGCAATTAAATAGCTATTTAGATTTGTATACGTCGCAAGAAAGGTGGCATTAAATTGGCACCTCTTTAATTGTATGGGGTTAACCCATTGATATTAGCGCAATATACATGTATGTAGTAGCTTTGGTTGGGGTATATGGAAATATATGTTCTACCCACACCAAATGGTTTTAATGGGTCAAACTTATACAATTGTTGAGGCCTGTATATGTACGTATATGTAATGTTTCTTTTATCTGTAAAAAGTAACGTGCAAATAATAGAATTATAATTTATAGACATTCGCTTGCAGATGAAATATGCTTAGATAGTTCAAATTTTACTTTTTGGAACAATCAATTTGTTATCGATATAGACGCTGAAAATGTTTACAAATTGGAAAAATATAACAGCATTTTTGTTTCATTTTGGATATAGCTATTTCTAATAGTGACCCTTTATTACAAAGACATCAGTAAAGCAGGAAATGGTAGTCCTGTTGGAATGGAGCATTATATTAAAGTGATCCATTAACGTTATATTTTCCCCAGAAGTAATAGTTGAGACTTCAATCAAATACCAATGTTATTGTAAGATTCTAGAGAATGATAAATGAGATTTTCATAGAAAAGGAAAAATATTTTCTAGTGAAAACAGAAAAAAAAACAATGTCTGATTTTATACCGATCGTTCGCATTATGCATCAGATTTTGAGTACCGGTATTCAAATTCGGATACCTTTGACTACGGTTTAAAGATTCTATAGACGCTATCAAATCTCCATAATGAGGGGGACATTTAAAGAATCAAAACCCATTTCATTCTTCTGTTATTATATACCACATAACAAGGTACAATAACAATGGGAAAGTTCCAAGTAATTTTGGTTGAATTTTACAAAGTTAATGGATCACTTTAATCCTTCTCATCAGTAATCAAAACATTAGCAAATATCAAAAAAAATTACTTGAGTATATAATGAGAAATTTGTTTTGCTTTCCGCTCCATGACGTTAACTCAGTATGTTGCTTTTGTTTGTTTGTTAAATGTGCTATGAACAGTTTTATAAATTAAGCTACAGTTAGTATATTCTAGGCGAAGGCATTATCTGTTGTTTGATGTCAATTAAGTTGCTATCTGAGAAAAGAGAAATCATTGCAAGGAATGAGTTTATTTTATGTAAATAAAGTGCTTCCTCTCGAACAGCTTTAAAGTTGCATCAATAATAGGCCTTGAATCTTTATAGATTGCAATAAAAGCATTTTTCTTCATTCATATTTTTTTCTGGGAAAATGTAGAGTTCTTCAGTTGACCTAGGATGTCATTATACAATAACATGGAAGAACAAATATTCTATAAGAAAGTGAAAAAGTTGCCAATAATCAAGTACAAGCTACAAACTAAACTGAAATCGTTCCACCCTTCCAACAATATAATTGATTACATTTTCCTTCCATTTTTCCGAGTCCTAGTTTTCAGAGAAAATTCAGTTTATCCATTTGTATTATTTCTTTATACATCTTTTAATTTTTTTCTTATCAGTTCCTTTACCATTACATCAATTGCATGTTGTCTTCTCTCATCTTCATTTGAACAGTTCATTTGTCATCTGTTATCACATGCTATTCATGTCATATGTTTTGTTCCATTTTCTTTGCATATTATGGTAAATACAAAGCATATATTAAAAATGAAGGAATTTCTGTTAAAGATAGAATCGCAATTTTATTATATATATCGCTTAATATATACAAATTGTATATTACGTATGTTATATCTCTATGTTTATATTTAATAAACAGTTCCTCTATATTCTAGAGCTGAGATGTTATAGGCTGATATATGTCTATTTGCATTGCTTCTCATATCTCTTATATTACACGAATGGCTTATATACAAAACAACAATTAAGTATTTTCTACAAATATGTAAATAAAGCTTTCACCATAAGGAAGCCACACTTGTGGCATATCATTGTATCATTGCATATCATTGCATAATAATGAATTGGCAAAACATTTTTGTTTTAAATGTAATGGATAACTAAATGTTTCTGCCAATCATATCTGTTCTTGCTTCATTCAAGCTTTCAGACATGGTTTTTGCATTGATTGTTTTAAAATTATCTGCGTTTTCAGCCTTATTTGCATAAGCATCATCGTTATGAAGTGAAATTTCTGCTTTAATAGGACTTTAAACAGTTTTCTGCCAATAAATGCTGGTCTTGCTTTATACAAGCTTTCAGACATGGTTTTGCATTGATTGTTTTCAAATTATCTGCACTTTTAGCCTCATAGATTATTAAAGCATAATTTTTATGAAGTGAACTTTCTGCTTTAGGACTGGTACAAGTTTTCTAAATGTTGAAAACAAACTGTTGCAAGGCTATCAGATATATTTATTGCTTATTTTTTCTGCTGTTTGCTCTTCAAAGCTTATTTGTCATGCTCAATAGATATTAGACTTGATTTTGATTCACGTTATTTCAAACTCTCATGAAGCTAGGCTAGGAGATCATGCAATGACAAAGTGCAGTGACAAATGAAATGATTTCAGGCATTTTGAAATTACTAAGATGAATCAAAGAATTGAAGTGTATATATACAGTATGTATGAATTTTGCAGTTTCATGATTTGTATAATTATGATGTGATTAAAAATAATTAAAATAGTTGAAATGCAGGAAAAACCTTCCAGAAGTTGACATTCTTCAGGAATATATTTTGATAGTTTTATGAAAACATTTGCAATCCTGCCGATGTACATAAGCCCAAAATTTGGTAGACAATAAGTATATTTTGGTATTTTACTTAGTTTATTGACAATAATGCACACCATATTTAAGTTCAAGGGCTACATTCATAATTATGTAATTGCGTGCATGTGTATGTATGGACAAGATTTGGTCTAAATACATTATGTAAGCTGTGCAATTGGAATTTGAACAGTTTACAGCAACCAAACAACTGATATCCCTGTCAAAAGGAAGGGACCTGTGATGATTAACCTGTGAAAATGTCAGTTTTATGTAACGCAGCCAAGCTTATTTTACATTCATAAGCTGATCGGTATATTAAGAGTTTATTGGCACTAAATGCACACCATGCATTTAATGACTTCAATGATATAATTTGATGTATACTACACATGGGACTGATTTTAGTCTTTGATGTACCTTAGCCCGCTAGTTGGTGCATCAATAAGTGTATTTTGGTCTTTTTCTTAGTTTATATTCACAATAATGCACGCAATAAGTTCAAGCACTACAGCCAAATGTAATTTTGCACATGTGTACACATGGAAAAGATTTTGAGTCTAAATTCTAGCCGGCCAGTCTATTATCAGTTTATTGTCATTAAATGCCTACCATAGATTCAAGGGCATTACAGTCCGATAATTGCATGCATATGAACACATGGACCAGATTTTGGTCTACATGCTTCGATGTACGCAAGTCCACTATCTGGTGCGTCACCGAGTATCATGTTGTACTTGAACTTAATTTATTGGAATATAATTATAACTCAATACACATGATAGGGCATAGGCTCCACGTATACGTACACTGTCAGATAATTGCATGCATATGCACACATGGGGCAGATTGTGTCGGCTTTTATGAACGTAAGCTGGCCAGGATGGGGTGTATAGGGCAACAATAGCCAGAGGAAGGGGAGGGAGAGGGCAGTTTCTTGCTAGAAAGATTTTTAAAAATGTTTTTGCCCAATGGCACAATCGATGTGCCCCAAAATGAGGTGAAAAATTACCCAAAAGATTAACATCAGTATCAAAACAGGGTTCAATGTTTGCACCGGCCCTGGACCACCAAACAAAGTTTGACGTTGGCCCACCAAAATTTCATTAATGCATTTTCTAACTTGACCAAATAGGCAACCAAATACGACAAAGACATTTTAATGTTTTTCTTTGTTTGAGGCCTCCAGATTTGGGTTTCATGCAACTGAAATGAAAAAAAAAAAACTTTAATTTTACTTTTCCGACAGGGCTGCAAAGTTAACCCCTTGCCCATGGGAACCTCTTGGGCCTATGTACATATAGATGGTCTATGGGGATTTCAGAATCTTGAAAGGAACAGGGTTCTTTTCTAGCATTATCATGGGTAAAACGTCATCCCCCATCAGCCTCCTTCCCCCTATACCTGTATGCTGGGCCCAGGGGCCCGATTATGGACCAGCGACATTTACCATGGTAATTAGCATCATTAGCTCTAACTCATCGATGTCAATATGCTAATAGAATAACCTACAAATCAACAAAGCGTATATAGGGCAGCAGCGCACACATATCATTCAACCGTAAAGGATTGCACAAGCATTATATCTAGAGATCAGTGGAACTAGGGCTGGTCCTGGGTCGATCATGATCGTGCTCTTGGTCCATCTTGGAACAGGCCACTAAGTCAGTACGTCAACGAGTATCACGTTGTGATCTTGCGCAAACCCGTCTGGTCTGCCTTGGGGGGTAAAATACCGAGGACCAATGTCGGCTTCATTCTTTGAATTTTTGTTCGGAAAAAGATAAACAGATGAAAGGATGATATCATATGTAGCTTAATGAGATTGAACATATAATATGAAAAGTTGGTTGGATTTTCTTCATTTTTGTATAACCTCTGACAGAATTGTTAAGAAGTTTATTGGGAAAAAACAACATTGTTGTTTTTGTTTTGTAGAATGGAAGGTGAAAGAAAAAGAAAATTAAAATGCTGTCCTCTTTTGGGTACATTTTTGTCAATATTTTGTATTCAAGAGGTAACATTTGGTCAACGATTTTGACTGCCATAGAAGTATAACAATATTGTACCCTGTGTAGAAGTGAATATTGTATAATTCAAGACTCCACACTTACTATATTCGGGCAAGTAAAATCACAAATCTTCTATTTTACCTGCCCAAACTGCCCCAAATTTGCTTACCCGAAAAAAAAAATGAATGTGCTAGGTAGCTCAATCTGCTTGGCAAATTTCTCTCTTGTTTCTAGATAAAATGTTCACTTAATTTAGGAATTACAATTTTTCTCTCTTAGTTAACAGTAATTGTACTTACCTTACATCAATTTTTACTTGCCCCGGGCAATACGGCAAGTGCCCTGTATAAATACAAGAAATACAGACTATTTGCAGCTAGCGTTTACTTCAGCTCAAATCAGTACGATTAGGATAGACAGTAACCTATAGCGCATGTGACTCCCTACCAAGTGATCCGTGACACAAATAGCCAATCAACATTGTTTGGGATCTAAAAGTGGAGAAAGTAAGGAAGGGGGGCAAATCAAATCTTGCTGATATTTAAATGTACCTATGTAACCTTTTCCGTGTATGGCGTATACAGAATAGGAGGAAATGCCGTAAGGGACTCTTAAGGGTCCGTCACCAAGTTGGTTTGGAGACAACCCCCCCCCCCCCCCCCCCCCCCCCCCCCCCTCAAAAAAGAAAGAAAAGGACTTTACATTATACAAGCCTCAACACAAACTTTCTTCTGTACTGCCCTGTTTGGGCAAGTAAAATTATTAATTTGTACATGTTACTTGCCCCAATATACAACTTACTTGCTCTCTTACTTCTAGATGAGATTTACATGTATGAAATAACATTGTTATCTCGTGGGTGAACAATTATTTAGTTGCCTGATCAGGCATGGAAGAAAACAAGATTTTTAGAATTTTGCCAATGTCGGGTGGAAAATCCACTTGCCCGATCACTTGAATGAAAGTAAGACAATGCTTAAAAGGTCTGTTGAAAGAAATACATAAACATAAACTTGTTATTTCCATATACATTGTAGTTAACAATGTGCACATAACATTTGAACATGGGATAATGATGTTGAATTTTTAAATTGTTTGGCCGCTATATGGTATTTGTGAATTTTGCTGTTATTTTGTTTCCTTGTAATGTTCTTACACGTATGAGCCAAGCAGCATAAACAAATTTGTATATCCTGTACTTGTTTGTATTCATCTGATTTATTCTGTTTTGTGTATCTGCTCATTCCGCGGCCATAATAGCAAGATGCAAAACTTCAGTTCGGCATTTTCAAAATGATTTATGTATTATGTTTTTCATTTACAATGTATTTGATTAGATTAGGTGATATTTTACTTGAAAGAAGTTTGAAACCATTTTAAAAAATAATTTCCCATCATTATCATTAGAACCAATTGATGACTCGGATGGCATCACTTATGTCTGTTCTTTCTGCCCTTTTTTATATAATTTTGAACTTCGAATAAGTAGAAAATCCATTTAATTATCTTGTGAATAAAGATTATTGATTCATGCTTTTGTACTTTTAACTCAAAAACATTTCTATGTCTTAACTTAGCATAAGTGTTCTACAATTTGTTTGAATATTTTCATCATTATCATTATTACCATTTTCAAGCTTACATTACCGATGAAAATACCGATGAAAAAGACCGATGGAATTTCTTATGTAAACAATGGGGAACTCGCAACTTCCCCTCTGTCGCGTTCATAATGCAGGGGAATTTAATCGCCTTTTGCATTCACCGGCCGGAAGTGAAGAATTGTTGATAAAAAATACTTTCAATAAATTTGTTAGTGATCCGTTTTAAATATTGTTCTGTTCATCATTTGGTTTTATAAATATATGCTTGATAATAAATATATTATTATAACGATGTTCATGAATTGATTTTTTTAAAACCTTTATATTCATGCAACATACAAGTAAAACGGGGCCCCTTGGTAGATCAGTTGTTTAACTGAAAGGGCAACCCTGTTGAAATAAAACGTTAATAAATAATAAATAAATAAATAAAACAAATCAATTTATACGTAAACAAAACGTCAACAAAAAACACGTGCACGATACTCGAGGTTCACTTTACACGAGCTAGCTATGGCGCAGCATAATATTATCGCATGCCCTGTTCCGAAAAAAAGCGCGCGTTACACTGCTTTAGCCAGAACAAGAACGACCTTTGACCATTTTCATCAGTATTTTTCACCCGAATCATTTCAAGCTGACTGTTTCATCGGAGTGACACCGATAGAAAGAGAATTTCTCCTACTCTAAAGTAGGAGAATTTTGCCTATTTCTCTTCTTTTCATCGCCTATTCTATCGCTTTTTCACCTCTGTAGCATTCATGCTGGCCATTTCATCGGATGCGTCCGGACGCATCCGATGAAAAAACCCTCGGCTTGAAAGCAACATATGTCTATCATGTCATCACACTGCTCCAAAATTATGGAAAGCCATTTGTAGCCTTGAAATAAAACATATTCAACAGCCAAAATACAAGTATTTGAGACTTCCAACAACAATAATATATCACTTATGTCAAGGATCCTTCATAATAACAAATATAACTGATTTGATAAAACTTTGTTTTTTCAAAATAACTGTTTCAATATTTGTTACAAAGAAACTAATGGCTTTCCATAACTGTTAGGTCCAACTTAGTTAAGTTAGTTGAGTTAAGTTCAACTTAGTTCTTTGTGGAGCACTCCCAGGAGGATAAGGAGGTAAAAGAAAATACAGAAGAAGAGAAAGGAAGATTAGAAATATTATGAAAGTATATATTATATTAAATGTGCATCCCAATCCCAATTATTTTGATCGCTTACAATGGTATCTTAAAAGGTTTTCTGATATCACTTTCATCAAGAACATTCGTGTCATCTCACAGCAAAAAGATATAAATATATTTTTTTGCTTTGTAATGTGTCCAATTACTGATGTTGATACTTGAATGCAACAGGGGGATGACTTTAAAGGGATTAAGTAACATTGTCCAAATCCACAAAAACTTAATTAAAAATCTAGTGATTCTCTCTTACCTTTTTGTATCAGTATTACCATGGCAAGAAGCATGGAACAGGTTTTGGTTTGTCAAATTTTCCTTTTGTCAAAAAAATATTAATGATTGAAGTGTTTGGATTTTTAACTATCCACTGGATAGTCATAACTGTGTACAAAGCCAGTGCAATGAGTAAGGGAATATCACTTTGCATTTTTGCTCATCACTCAGCCATATAACATCATTTTAACGTGAAAATTTGACACAGCACTCGGAGGACATATTAAAACCACAAAACTACGCATTTAACTAACCATTCATCAATATCTGCACATGTCAACAAAGTAACTTGATCCCTTTAAAAAAATGTAATTTAACTCAATAATTATGTTTTGTTATGTCATGACACAGCTCAAACCAAATTCCAGCAGGACTTGGAGGCCAAGAAGAAGGAGAGGGAGGAGAAGAGGAAAGAGGATGAGATCAAATTCAAGGAGCAACAGCTGCTCAGGTGAGAAAAATCATTACCCGATATCTCCGTGTATAAGGGAAGGCATCAAAATTATACATAGCGGGCGGCAGCGGGATCCCGCAGTAGCCCGCGCGTGAACGATGTGCGCGACGCGGTCTCCTGAAATGCGTTCTGGCCGCAAGGGAACGGTGCGTCATCGCGCGCAGAGAACAAAACATGCATTAAATAGCGCCACTAGCTGAACGGGACGCCGCGGCCTCCCGCTTGGAACAAATTTATAGTGCGCGCAATTTACAACTGCGCGCAAAACAGTTCCAAGCGGGATCCCGCGGTAGTACGGTAGTGATAATTTTGATGCCTTCCCTAAGACACACTTTTTTTCTGCCAGAAAAATTGGAAAGTGGGGATGCGTCTTATACACAAGCACAATACATTTTGTGTCGGAAAAATTACGCACTAAAAAATGGCACCGCTGGTATTCTCACCGAGATCAAAGGCAGACAAGTGTTAAGTATTCTTTTAAACACACTACTTGTCATGTTTATAATTAGCCTTTTTTATGCCTCCGCCAACGAAGTGGCCGGAGGCATTATGTTTTCGGTTGTCCGTCCGTCCGTCCGTCCGTCCGTCCGTCCGTCCGTCCGTCCGTCCGTCCGTACGTCCCGTTTTCGTTCTCGCGATATCTCAAGAACCAGTTGACGGATCAATTTCAAACTTGGTATGAGTGTACATATTGGGGTGACAATGATCTGATTAGATTTTAGGGGTCATGAGGTCAAAGGTCAAGGTCACAGGACTCAATACATATGCAAAAATGCCTCGTTCTCGCGATATCTCAAGAACTGGTTGACGGATCAAATTCAAACTTGGTATTAGTGTAAATATTGGGGTGGCAATGATCTGATTAGATTTTAGGGGTCATGCGGTCAAAGGTCAAGGTCACAGGACTCGATATATATGCAAAAATGCCTCGTTCTCGCGATATCTCAAGAACTGGTTGACGGATCAAATTCAAACTTGGTAGTAGTGTAGATATTGGGGTGGCAATGATCTGATTAGATTTTGGGGTTCATGAGGTTAAAGGTCAAGGTCACAGGACTCAATATATATGCAAAAATGCCTCGTTCTCGCGATATCTCAAGAACTGGTTGACGGATCAAATTCAAACTTGGTATTAGTGTAGATATTGGGGTGGCAATGATCTGATTAGATTTTGGGGTTCATGAGGACAAAGGTCAAGGTCACAGGAATCAATGTATGTGCAAAAATGCCTCGTTCTTGCGATATCTCAAGAACCGGTTGACGGATCAATTACATACTAGGTATGAGTGTACATATCGGGGTGCCACTGATCTGATTAGATTTGGGGGGGTCATGAGGTCAAAGGTCAAGGTCACATGACTCAATATGCATGCGAAAATGGCTTGTAATTGCAAAATTTCAAGAACTGAATGTCAGATTTCAATCAAACTCGGTACCTGTATCATATAGAGTCAACGTAGCCATAAAATGTTGGGGTCATGAGGTTGAGGTCAAGGTCACGGGACTCATTATACATGCAAAAAAGCTTGTAATACCAAAATCTCAAGAACTAAATGTCAGATTTCAATCAAACTTGGTACCTGACTGTTTTTTAGGGAGCCATCAAAGATTGGGATCATATGGTCAAGGTCACAGGACTCAAAATATAAGAAAAATTAAATCAGTGCATGTTAATTTGGGCATATTAAAATCGCGTGATAGCGGAGGCATAATTTTCGATTGCGCGCAATCGAAGATCCATCTAGTTTCTTAATTAACTGATGCGTTGTGATGATGTGAAAAATCAATAACTTGTAACTTTGTGTTGGTATAATTCACCAAGAAATGCTAGGCATTAGTTTCATAAAATTTTTGTTAATGAATGGCTGTGTCAAAAATTGTGATGCGTCTTTTACACAGGTGTGTCTTATACACGGAGATTAGTACAGTATTTGTTAAAGGGATAGTATTTTAGAGGGCGCTTCAAGAAATAATAAGTTTGCGAGGAAATGAAAAATTAAGTGCAATAGTTGGAGGAGCACATAATTTTACAGATAAAACAAACTTTATTTGATCAAATTCGTTCAGAAACAGCTAAAATATCAATAAATATATCTGATTGGAATAACTGTGGGGCTCACATTTATTCGATAATTGTAAAAAATATTTATAAAATGCTAATACTTCTTCGAAAATATACCAAATAGGTTTTTAAAATAGTTGATGTTGATCTCTCTATTTTAACAAAAATTCACATTCACAATTTTGTAAAGAAATTGTTGAAACCAATATGTTTTTAGAGAGTGCCCTTTTGAGTTTTAACGGTTGCTGTTTGAATGATAACATCCTTCTAAAATATCAGTTTATAAGTTTGTATACCTTTCGGGCATGGTGGAGTTCTAAGTACTGTTTTTGTAATGATATGGTGCAAGTTTAAGGTTGAATAGGAGGGTTAGTCAGATAATGATGCTGAGGAAAGTCGATCAGAATATCTTGACCTTGGTGACCGATTCACTTAATTTTCAGGAAACCAACATAATAGGTGTTAAGTATTTACGAACCCTAATATTGATCACAATCTCGAATCCTTCTCGATTCATCACCCATCAGTCATATCCTTGTGATTTGGTTTTGATCCCGTTGCGTTGTTTCGACGCTTTAAAAGGACTTAGTAACATTGTCCAAATCCTCAAAACTTACTTGGAACTCTAATGGTTCTCTCATACCTTATCATATTCATATTAACAATAAAAGCATGGGACAGGTTTCAAATTTCCATTTCGTTCAAAAGATATTGACGATTGAAGTTCTCAGATATGCAAATTGTCTACGGGATAATATCATGCCATGTAGTATGTATAAAGTAATTTCAATGAGTTAGTGAATATCATTTTGCATTTTTACTCATATCTCAGCCAAAAATCATCCAATTAACGTGAAATTTTCACACATTACTTTGTGGACATATCAGGTCACACCAATACACATTTTATTAATCCCTCATCACTTTGCACTTGTCAACAAAGTTACTAGATCTCTTTAATACTTGTTAGATGTATCTCTTTTGTCTAATTTTTATCTTCACCATTGATCTGGGGTAGATGTGGACTTATCGTTAAATTTGTTTGATTCAATTTTTGTAATTTTGTGTTTTTATTTATTTATTGACGGAGGCCAGAATTCAAATGTGTTTGAAATTAGAATGAAAAAAAAAAATCATAGATGTATCGTAACATTAATAACCCTAAATTAGGAATAAATTATTACAAAAATATGAAACTTATCTTTGATTTTTAGATGGAAGTGAGTTAAGTCGATTCAGGCAAAGTTACTACATGTAGATCCCTTTAATGATCAAATGCAATCATCCCTAACAAAGTTGGTACATGTATGTACAGTTTGGTCCATGGCCCCGTTTCAGAAATCAATGCAATCGATTGTAAAGTTGCAGTTCATTGTAAGTCCGATCATGTGACTAAATGTGCATATCTGATTGGTTCAAATGTGCACGTTTTCTGACTTGCCAATAAATTGCAACTTTTACAATCAGTTGCAAGTCTTTCTGAAACGGAACCCTAATCTGACGTATATATGCACCACTATACAAGTATTCTAAATGGACTTTTAGTTTATGGAACGATACCAGAGAGGTTGTGGGAAACTGTCACACTTATCTATTCCTGTATCGGAACATTCTAAGTGGCATCATATAGGCTTTAAAGCTAGGGTTAAGTACTTGCAGGAGACTCATTCAGATGAAAATGACCTCAATCATGCATAACCATTGCTATTAATAACCACTTTGAGCATGCATGTTGAGAATTTACAGAAGAATTTATAATTTAGACAATAAATAGCCTTTAATAATCAGACCCAATATTGTGGCAAACACCAATGTTGTTGGCAGACAAGATAATGTATTTTAAAATAATGACATTCAAACAAAAGGAAACTGACTAGAATTACTTTAAATAATTAAAAATAAGCAAAGAAAAATAGGCTTTGCCGGGAATCAAACCTGAGACAAAAATAATGAAACAATAAAAATAATAAAAAATAATGAAATAATTAAAATAATGAAATCAATCTTGTAACAAAAATCAGCACAATCAGGACACAATGCAAGATATGGATATATGGGACAGTGTTAAACTTGAGGTACATTCTGGGGCCCCGATCATCACGTTCTAGTATGAAAATTCATAAATGTTTTGCACATTTACACCATCAACCTAAGCCCTAAAACTCTCAAAGGTCATATAACTTCTTCTTTTTTTTTTTAGGTCTGGTATACACAAAACAAAACAAAGACAAAAGCTATGATAAAAAACCCCCATGAGAACCAATTTCCAAAGATTACCTTTAACGTGTCTATATCTAATATGCACATGCGGTGAGTCTGGCGATCATTTAGCGCTTGATAGTGACGTTTGGGCAGTACCAAGCATGCAGACTATGCCAGGCATCTGGCACATTCCAACAGCTTTAAAGGGTACCACCACCCAAAAATAATATTCTTATAAATGAAAGGTAACATCTTTAGTACCAGTCCATTCCACAAACAAGTTCAGAAAAATATGTTTCCAGAACAAAATTATATAATTGGAAAACGCATCACCATTCAAAATCCTCATGGGTCTACATACGAAGAATACCTTTGTCCAGGGCGAACGAATCGTCCGGGATTCTATTGTCTCCAAACGTACGCATGAATAGAATTGGCGCACTCTCAGACGTTTGGCGCATACGGAACCATCAGATAGTGGTCCCCTTTAAATGGACTCTGTTACGGTGCCAAGGGCTAGCAAATCGTTTGCTTGCTTTTTTAAATTTTGTTTCTGCCCTGATAATGAACTTGAGTGAGTAGAGCAAAAGATAACAAAAAATACAAAATCATATTTCTGATGTTCTATGATAAAATCCTGAGATATTTGTGATCTTACCACTTTCTGTATCTGTAAACAAATATTCTGGTGATCAAATGTGTTCTTTTCTGGTTGTGGGAGCAGATTTTTGTTCATATAAATCAAATAAATGTTGGCATTAACCATCAAGGACGATGGCCCACATATTTGTGGTTTGGTAGTCCTACACTTCAGCAAGAATATGACAAGTTATATGAAGTGTACAAGGAGCTAGAGCATAATTTTTTTTTTTTTTTGTAGCCATCTTTTTGTTACTCTACTTTCATTATTTTTTAATGATTTTTATTAATGTGTAGATCTTTATAATTTAGAAAAATTCTGACATTGGCAACGCATTGTCACATTTTCAAATCCGATTTTGGTGTTCAAATTGGCAACTTCACGGGAAACTACTTGATATTTTTCTTAAATTTTAATAATAAAGAAAAAGAAAAATAGAAAATAATAAGAGTTGCCAATTTGTTGAGGAAGTAATGATCAATTCTGCCTTGAAAAAAACTCTTTTCCTTGATGGGTTAAATACACTTGCACACATGATTCAGCTCTCATGTATTCAGTATGATTTATGAATCACATCACTTGCTAACATGGTCCTGTTTGAACATTTGACATCATAGTCAAAGGATCCCTTTAATTCTTTAGAGCCTGCATGAAAGGCAAGGGATGAGGTGATATCACTGTCATGTCGTTATGCCTCCATATTCTATGTACATGTACGCATATATTGTATATGTATATGTATTGAAAAATATTGCCCCAACGTTTTATTTTGAAAATATCTTTAAGCCTAATTTTGTTTATCATTCATATCAAACTAGAACCAGCCAAAATATACATCTACTGTACCTCTTGTTCGCACCACCTGTGCACTTAACTCCACTCGTATAAAAATTAATATTTTTATTTCGGGGGCTCCATTTTCGGGGGCTACTTTTCCAACTTTCGGGGGCTACAAATATCCGGGCTCTTTTTCGAATTTCAGGGGCTACTAATAAGCTATAATGCTGTAAGTGATCATTTTATAAGCATTTGATCACAATCCAAACAGAAAATCCCACAAAAAATCCCGAAAATCCACCCAAAAAAAAAAAAAAAAATTGGGGCATTTTGGGGGCGAATTCGCCCGCCGCCCCCGTGTATTTTTTGCTATAAAAGAATGGAATTTATTGAGTGAAAATAATAAATTCAAGTTCAACTTTAACTCGTTTTGAATGTTTATGTAAAAATTATCTCTTTAATCGATATGTAGACACTTGTAAAAAATGAATGAAAAAGTATGACAAGTATAATGTCACCTTCAAATCAAATTAATTCTCATTTGACGTTATATGACCGATGTTTAACCATGTTTTGTGTGTGTGCGTGTTTGTGTGTATTTTTATTTATTATTTTTTTATTTTCTTTGTTTCTTTAGGATTATGAATTGAACATTATTTTATGTTTTGCATGTATAAAAAATAAGCGGGCCCTGTCAATAAGCATTTGCTTCCTTTGGGCCCGAATCATTCATAATTTTGTAACATATACTAATCTAATGTATAATTATATTTTTAACTTTGTATATTGTACATATTGTTTATGCTTGATTGAATAAACTGGAAACTCAACATATAGGCAGAGCTTGAAACCAATATTGAGTTCTCATATATGTATATATTTTTCAACTAATCCAATTAAATCCAATTAAATTGGATCCATATAATTTATTTGAAATTAATAATGATCAAAATGAAAATACATGTACATGTAGGTATTTGTAAAGCGCAAATTGCAATGCACCTCCTATGAAACACAGTTGGATAGCACATGCAGTATATTAATGCAAATGCATTTCTGGCCTTTTAAGCACATTTTCGTATTTGCTTACTGGTCCCAACTATTATATCATTTATCTAAAAATTGTTCACAATATTGTATAAATGTGTTTGTTAGCGTTCTGATTTTTATTTTTGTAAATGAGTACTCAAGATTAGTATTACTTATCTATCAAATGTAACCGTTCCTATGCACCATACATTCATATGTTGAATAGCGCTACATGTATATCAAGCTAAATTCAACTTTTTAAAATTTATTTACCTCTTCTCTCTATTTTTATAGGAAGAAACAGGAATATGAGCGGAAAAAGCAACAAGAAGAAGAGGCCAAGAACCGAAAGGCTGCCATGATGAACAAGTTTGGGGGCAGCGGGGGCGGAGCCAAGCCGGCCGGAAGTGGCGGCGGCATGAAGGTTCAGAACGCGACCACCATCAAACAGAAACTGCTGGAGTGGGCCCAGAGAAACACGCGGGGTTACCCGGTATGTCACGAAGGGTTACACATATTCAAACAAGTTTTAATAAAGGGATATAGTAACATTGTTTTTCAAATCCACAAAACTGACTTGGAACTCTAGCGGTTCTCTCATACCTCGTTGTATTTCTATTTAATACCAAAGAAGCGAGGGAGCGAAGCGCCCGAGCGGGGGAGGGGGTGTCCCCCTCCCACCATAGGGAGCTTTTGTATTTTGGAGCTTGAAATTGTGCGATTTTGTGCAGAGCACCATCCTGCCTGACGGTTCTTCGTCTGAACCCTTTCCTATCTTTCCTTCGTCTAAACCCTGAGTGGCGTAAAGCAAGGATGTGTTCTAGCCCCAACTCTGTTTGGCATCTTCTTCTCTCTCTTCTGCTTAGTTATGCATTCAGTGGATCAGAAGATGGCGTATACCTTCACACCAGAAGCGATTGAAAACTGTTGAACCTTGCCCGTTTACATGCCATAGACTTTGTATATAGCCCACCCGGGTTAACTGTGGCACATACACGTAATGTAACCAAAACATGTATGCAGACTACTCACAGCATAATGCCATTATCATGATGTTTTCTTCTTTTTAACTTGCCATTTCAGGGAGTAAACGTCACAAACTTCTCGTCATCATGGGCTGACGGCATGGCCTTCTGTGCGCTCGTCCACCACTACTTCCCCGATGCCTTCGACTTCAAGACGCTGGACCCCAAACAGAGGAGAAAAAACTTCGACTTGGCTTTCAACACGGCAGAGTAAGTATATTGAGCTGATCATGGTGGTGGTTGTGATGATGCAATGATGATGACGACGACGACAACGAAGACTATAATGGTGATGATGAGGACGAATACTATTACTACTACTATTAAAACGATGACGATGATGATGGTGATGACGTCGACAATGATGACGGTGGTGGTGGTGGTGGTGGTGGTGGTGGTGGTGATGATGATGATGCCGATGATCATGATGCCAACAGCGATGATAATTATGATGAGGGTGATAATGATCAAGTACATGGTGATGGTGATGATGATAACAATGATCCTAACGACAACGATGATGTACAAATGAGAAATGATGATGATAGAAAACTACTAAATCTACTCTGTCTGACGTGGTGTGGCAAGATAAGTAGAGCGCGTGCTTTCTGATCGTGAGATCCCGAGTTCGAACCCTGTCTAGGCCCACTGCATTTGTTCTTCAGCAAGACAATTAATCCACAATTGCTGCTCTCTACCCTGGTGTACAAATGGGTTCCATGGTCTGGTGTGCCTTAGCACCATCATCAGTGGCAGCTCGGCTAATATGCTCCCCGGGGAGTTGAGGAAGTATGCAATATCATTGCGTGGGTTTTAAAATGTACCTGATGACCATGGGTAATGATAATTAAATAATTATTTAAGCGCGGTAGAGTATATATTTATAGTAGCTGCACTATATAAATGTTCATATTATTATTATTATCATTATTATTATTATGAACAAATATTAATTGTTGTTTTTTGTTCTGCTTCTTTTGACTAACAGAGAGCAAGCAGACATCATGCCCCTATTGGACACGGACGACATGATCATGATGAAGAACAAACCCGACTGGAAGTGTGTCTTTACCTACGTCCAGTCGCTGTATCGCCATCTCAGCAAACGAGACTAGCGAGCATCGGTTTCCAGTCATTTTTTATCATCTTTCGTACAGATAACTTTGAGAAAAAGTCTCTAAATGTGTGGCAGAAACGGCGACGACGACGACGAGGACGACGAAGACGACAGCGATGATGACGATGATAACAATGATCCTTCAAACAACGATGATAACGACTAAATGATAACGATGATGTAAAAATTTGAAACAATGATTATAGAAAACTAGTAAATCTACTCTGTTTTTTTCAAAAAAATATTAATCGTTGTTTTTTGTTCTGCTTCTTTCGACCAACAGAGAGCAAGCAGACTGTATGTCCCTCTTGGACACGGACGACATGATCATGATGGAGGACAAACCGGACTGGAAGTGTGTCTTTACATACGTCCAGGCGCTGTATCGCCATCTCAACAAACGAGAATAACAAGCATTGTTCAGTTTTCCAGTCATTTTATCATCTTTCATACAGATAACTTTGGAGAAAATGTCTCTACAATATACATGCATGTGCTCCCTCTCATTTTCACTGTGAATTGCACAAATTAATTAGGTTGTAGTTGACGAAAAATGCTTCCAATCGCGATCACATTTTTTCTACTGCAATTTGTACAGATATATTTGGCCCCTCTAATCTTTTTACTCAGATATGCTTTAGATAGAACATGTTTCTAAATTTGTTCTTGATTTCGCTGTATTTTGTACAAATGCCTATGTCCCTTTCCACCAATTTTCTACTTATTTCATCATCAAATCAAATTCTTTGAGATTATTTTTCCGAATGTGTTCATTATACATTTTCTCTGAAATGTGTACATACACATTTGCCCTACCCCCCAACTTCAGATTTGTTAGATGGGAAAATTTCTTTTCTGCTCATTAAATGTTTATTTTGAGATAGAGTACTTATAAAATACCTATCCGATGATATATTTAGAGTCCCCATATCTACCCTATACTTTTTGAGAAAATCAAAAATTGCAAAAGGACAAAATTTACAAAAATTGCACGTATTTGGGCTGCAGAAAGGGCAAAATCGTTGTTGCCCTTTTTCACGAACTGCCGAGTGGTGCTATTTGGGTAAGAATCAATAGGCTTATGAAGAATGAAATGTATGATTTGACTACTTTTCCGTAAAAACATAGTATTGGTTACAATATCTGCACATACATGTATGTAAGGCCACAACTTGAACCAATTTTAACTGAAGCAGCGACAAAATAATCCTTTTGCATGTTTGGCATACACGACTGAACGTGCACCTCGTACGCATATGATATGGCTGCAATAAGGACAAAGCACGTGTTTTTCTTATTACATACGCTTTTACTGCCAAATCGCACGAATTGGCTGTGCATTATCAATGTGCGTATTATCCTTTCTGCATGCTTAATATCGGCGTAATATTGGCATGCAATAAAGACGAAATAAGAAATGCGTAATAACGCCGTTAAAAAGATCTGAACATCCCCAAAATTTGACAACTTGATAGCTATAAAGCCTATCTTACTTTTTCACTGAACATAGTTACTGAATTTGGCATTTGAAAAAAAAAACAATTGCCTAAATTGTTGTTTCTTGAAGAAAAAAAAGTATTGTTTTTTGCTATCGATACCGTCATTTTGTCCTTTTACGTGCCCAGCAACGATGTATCAGGGGAATACATGTAATTAGTCTGAGCTCCTTGCGTAATTTATTCATAAAGATAGGTTTACTTTTCGATAAGATTTCATTACCCTCTCCCCTCCCCCTCCCCTCCCCCTTCTCTCCCTCATGTTCATTTGATCATCATTCTCCATTTCCATTGTACCCATTTTCCGCAGTACACTAAATTTGAGTTCCTTTTTTATCTATAGAAACGATGGCCATCTGGAATGGAACGGAAAGTAATGTGACTTTTTTTTAATACTCATTCTAAGAAATAATGTTTGTTATTCACCCCTTCACTACGTGATTCTGAAATGCCCATAGACTTTGTACATAGCCCACCCAGTCCCTGTAAGCAACGGGTTATAAAGCACCTTAATGAAGGAGCCAAGATATTCATCCTTTTAATTGTAGAGATTACTTTGTGACGGGGGGTCCTTGTTTCAAATAAATGTTCTTTCTGCTATTTCATGGGAGCCTTTCCTTTTTTCTTTTGATCAAGAGGTGATTTTGAAAAATGAATGAATAAGCATGACTTTGAATGGAAATGGATTTCTATATACCTGATTGCTTGTTATAATAAGAGGAATTAAACTGTATCAATTTAGCTGTACTGTTAATGAATTTAAAAAAGGACATATATATATGTATATTTAACAATCTTCTCTCACCTTTCCTACTTTCTCTAAAAAAAAAATCAAACTTTAAAAGGTAAAGTGACGTTTGAGAAATAACTGATATATGATATAAATGTTTCCTAATCTGATTTTGTAAGAGAATATTTAGGAGATTAGAAAGGTTGTTCAATTGAGAGTGTGTTTGAACAGTACTAAAAGATGTCATTATATTAATAGGAAAGTGATCAATTATAAAGTAGTTCATGGTCAATTTAATACAAAACATGACAAACTACATGTATGTGTATTTTGTCAGTTTAAGATGACTGATTATGTACGAGGGTTCACTTCAATTGACTTTATGTATGAAGCATAGAAACTATGTTGCATAATAAATAATGCATTGTATATAAATTGATTATTTAGAGAGGAAATTGTCTTGCCAAAGGCTAGATTAATAGTTTATTCTTTGTTTTGAGATAAAAATATATAACTTTATGCATGATTGTACATACTTGTGTGAAAAACAAAACATAATTTATATTTCAGCAAAGTTTATGTAATTTTTTCTAGAGCCTTAGTTAGAAGTAGTTGTTTATATCAGCCGTATTATGAATTAGATATATGAGATGGTTTTTAGCAAACGATACATTATTCTGTGCATTTTGACATTATGTTTGTTATCCCTGGTTCATCATTTTGATATTTGTAAATTGTAAAAGTAAGAAGTATTTTTTAACACAAATTGAAACAATCATTGATATTTATATAACCAAATTAAAGTGTACAGCACGTGGATATAATATGGATATCTCTTTATACTTGTTTAAATAACAATTGTAATGATAATCTAAGGTCTTCATATTATACAACTTATATATATATATATTCCCATTACAATTTTTAAAAAAAGAATGTGTCTTTTAAATCTTTGGTAACGTTGAAACTTTAAATTTAATATGTATGATTTAGATTAATGCTGCTCTGTAGCAGTAGTGCCGATTTATTCTAACTTTGACAAAAACTTTGACAAAAAAATATTTATCTATATTAGTAACTGTGGTGCTACATAGCCAAATGTTTATGTGCCTAAAGGAGACAAATTTGACAATAACTGCTTGCCATAAGACGAATTGGTGCCAATCTTGTGATTTTTGAATATTTGAAAGTGTATATTTGCTACCCCTATGAATCAAATTACCAGGGAAATCATATCACATGCTATTTATATTTTCCCTACCTTCGTTTTTTAGTAAACATCATCCACAAACCGGTGTATATATACCTCGAGTACATTGAATACAAAATATGTGACATGGATATAGCAAAACCCTGCACTTGTCGGTAAAAATAAAAATTGAAATTTTCAAGCCATGAGAAAGGCATCATCACTAGCTTTAGTTTGAGGCCTTCTTCTAAAAAAAAAAAATCAGACAATAATTGGCAAAAATATGAATGTTTCAATTTGTTACAAACATAGGTCTTTTACGTACTTTATGTGAACGTAAAATGCCAATTTCTTCAAAACATGAATTACCCACAAGTCCAGGGTTTTGCTATATTAAGAGCATTATTTGTGACATATTTGTATAGCACTAACATTCAGAGAAACAAAAACAAAAGTATCACCTTTTTTAAAAAAACTTCAGTATAGCAAGTATAGCATCATTAAGTTAAGCTGTTTTATCTAGTGCAATCATAATTGTAGTAGCTTCATTTATGTTGCCCGTCTCATGATATTGCTTTATTAGTATCAATATCTTGTTTCAATACTGTTATAGTTTGTTAATAATAAGCTTATTTTGAAGGAAAGCGTGTAACATAGCAATAAGTTCATGTTGAAATAGAGTAAACTATGCGCACATGCATTATGTTTTTGTTCTATTGTTTAAATGCATTTTCAGGAGAATGATGATGGCAAAATTATGTTCTTATTTTACTTGGTGCATCTGATATATTTGAACAGAGTATTTGTGTAAGTTTTGAATATGTTATTCATGTGGTGCTAGTTGTTGTATTAAAGTGCCTGTGCTAACAGGGTTATCAAGAAAGCTACAAAATCGCAGGAAGAAAAAAAAAATAGAGAAACTATGTTTATTATCTTGTTCATAATGATTTGTTTCTACTATCTCACATATTCAGGAGTCATATTGAGCCTTTGTGAGCAGAGTATACATGTGTATAATTACAGTGAGTTGCTCTGAAAGAGAAGAAAAGATAACATGATAGTATTCTTGCAATTAAGATATGTTGTAAAATATATTCTTATTTTCACACTAGCAAAACAAATTGTGTTTAATCCTGGCCAGAATGCTCCCAAGAGGAGGGGAAAATGTGCAGGAGTGCATCTGTTTACTGGGGTAATTTAGCGATAATGTTAAGCGCTATGATACTGCGGAAGTGTTGTGGCACGATCAGATAAGCGCTCGTCTTCCAATCACGGGAGCCGAGTATCGCTGTCCCGGCACTTGTGTCCTTCAGCAAGACATTTTAATTCACATCGCTGCTCTCTACCCTAGAGTATAAATGGGTACCAGTGGCCCGTTTTATAAAACTTTTCCAATTGTTGTAAGTGTCCAATTATTGTAACTACTAGCTGATTGGTTGTTGCCAGATAATAGTTACAATAATTTGACAGTAACAACAATTGGAAAAGCTTTATGAAATGGGGCCCTGGTCGGGTGAAAATTAGCCTGTAGCGCCCTGAGCAGCTCTGGCTAGTAACTATTGCTCCCCAGGGAGTTGAGATGGTGCACAAGATAATTGCGCAGGTTTGAACTGTACCTGATGACCAAGGGTAATAATAATGCTACAGCGCTTTAATAGAAACCCTGTATTAAGCGCTATATAAATGCAATCTATTATTATTATTATTATATTATTATTATCCTTCATATTCACAGTTTTCAAGCTCAATTAAGAATCAATTCGAGAACAATTATGTAGATTATTATCAAATTATAATTGTGAATACCCACCATCAGGAGTAGCTTGTTTATAACTTGTAAAATGTTGTAGTGCAATATATGTATGTAAACACGGTTGAAGCTTGCCGGTTTTGTATAACTAATTAGGATTTTTTGATTGTATATTCAGATATATCTCGCCTCTTTTAATTAATATTGAAATATAATGCTTAATCATAATTCTGATCATTTATAATATTATGATGAGGTGGATCCAGTTCATAAATTTGGATTCTATGATTGTATATTTAGAGACCTCAGCTCAGCTCTGCCAACTCTGACAAATGTAATGTTATGTTAATAATATATTTAAACATGTATTTATAACAAAGAATTTTGTATGGAATTCTATTAAACTATTCAAGAACATATTACATGTTGCATACATTCATACATTGTTTCCACTCCTTAATATGCAACAAAAACATATAATGAGACATCGAAGGAAACAAGAATTAATAACAAAACTTGAAACACAATTATTTACAAATATAACTCCAGACTGTACGTGGATAAAGCTTTATAGAAAGGAGTTATATACATGAAGGTTAAAAAGTGATATAAATTGTGTATTCATCTCCAACGTCAACTCCACCTATTTGTTTGTTTGTATGTACATGTATGTATGTATTTATGTATAATGATGTATGTATGTAAGTATATTTTTGTAGTGTGATATAAAGTTTGAGTCTATTTAGATACCTTTATCATAACTCTATATATATAACTATATGTGAAATATTTTAATCTACACGAGAAAAGAGAATTGAGGGGATAGTCAATTATGACAATTATTATGGATGATGTCAACAGATATGGGTATCATCATTATGGCTGTGATCTCATGGGCATTAATAATGCACCATTTATAGACATATTTCAGAACTATATATATGATTATATTATTATGATTAGGTCTACTCAATTATAATTATAGTTGATCAATATCAGTACATCTGGATCACGTGATGTCATAAATGTACAGAAATGTGTAATTATGAGTTTAGACAATTATAGTAATCTACTACGCCTGAATGAAAATTAAAGAAGAGAAACAAAAAGGACTACAATTATGTTGTCGAGTGTTTTCTTTTTATTTATGTATTGTTTTTGAGTTAAAGGGACCTAGTAACTTTGTTGACATGTGCAAAAGAGTGATGAATGGTTGATAAAATGTGTGTTGTGAATCTGATATGGCCAAGTAATGATCGAAAATGCAAAGTGATATTCGCTATACAACTCATTTCACTGACTTGAACTCTCCAGTAGATAATTAACATCCGAACAACTTCAATCGTAAATATCTTTTTAACGATCATGGAAAAAAGAAAAAAAAGGAAACCTGTTCCATACTTATATTGGTAATACAAATGCAACAAGGTATGAATGAACCGCTAGAGTTCTAATTAAAGGGACTTAGTAATATTGTCCAAATCCTCCAAAATCCAATTGGAATTCTAGCAGTTCCCTCATACCTTATTGTATTCGTATATTAACAATAAAAGCATGGGACAGGACTCGGTTTTCGAATTTCCCTTCGTTAAAAAGATATTTACGATTGAAGTGTTCAGATGATGAATTATGCCACTGGATCGTCGAAACCGTGTACAAAGTCAGTGCAATGAGTTAGTGAATATCACTTTGCAAGTTTTTACTCATTACTCGGCCATATAACGCCCATTTAACATGAACTTTTCACACAAACACCCAGTGGACATATCAGATAACAACAATATATTTTATCAACCACTCATCACTTTTTGCACAAGTCAAACAAAGTTACTAGATCCCTATAATATTGACTTAACAATTATGGAAAGCCATTAGTTTCTTCTACAATTTGATAAATATCATTAACATTTTCTGTTATCAAAGAGCTTCAAGTTATTGATGTGAAATTTGAGAGAAGTTTCAAATTATTCGCATTTGGGCTCTTGTATATGTATAATTCCGAAGGTACAAATTACTTTCCGTAATTGTTAAGCCAAACTTAATTTACGTTCGACATCTTTCTGAAACACACTTGCTCTCTTCCCGAATGAATTTTTGTTGTTGAATATTTGGCAGCCATCAACTAATAATGAGTCGGAAAAACAAGTTCAGGAAAAAAAATGCAAACTGGCACGCCCTCGATTTCATGCTGTTTCACTCATTGGGTTGTATTTATACATAGGTTATTACGACATAATCATGTGAATGACAAATCTTCACGTTATGATTATGAATACAAGGTCACGTGAAGTGATTTGACTGAGAGGTATGTTTTGGCATATCCTTATTATCATTCTCTAGTTACGATCATTAATGCGGAAATTAGCCTGTCGATGAATCATCGAATGTAATATTCTTCTGTCAATTCAGACCAGCAGTGGCGTAGCTATGAGGGGGGGGGGGGGGGGGGGGGGCAAGTGGCACGGGGGAACAACCGTCGAAACATAATTATATATACCGAAAACTTAGTCTCTATCCCGCGAAGTTCGGTGGAACTGCGCCGTTTAGAATGGGATGATAGTACGAATTCAAGTATAAAAGAAAACCCCATGTAGGGTTGTTTATTTCTGACCAGCGAATTGACTAATTTTGGGGTTAGTTGTAAGGGCTAGGGTCAGTGGCGTAGCGACGGGGGGCAAGGGGGGGGGCACGTGCCCCCCCCCCCCCCAATAATTTAGAGAAGAAAACATAAGGGGATATTTTTTGAAAAAACAAAGAAATACGTAAGGTGTGCCCACCCCCCCCCCCCCCCCCCCCAATAATTTTGCGTGCCCCCCAATCAGTCCGACCACGCTACGCCACTGGCTAGGGTGACATTTCCATTGCTACTCCATCCCATTTCCTTCTACTTATTGTGGCAAATAGCATGATTCATAATCATGTATTTGACAACATAAAAAAAGAAGAATATAATTGTTGTAATATCATGACATGACAACGATCAAATCAGTCACGTAGATATCGCTTTGCGTTTCCTTGTCAAACTTCAAGGGAAGAATGTAATTGTATAATAATTGTCACAATATTTTAATGATCATGATAATGATTTACCATCAAATAAATTATGTTTCGCTTAGCGATGCATTGTTAAACTTCAAAATGAGCAAGTTTGCCTTTCACTTATTTGTGAAAATAGGAAGAATATAATTGTATAATATCACGACATTCTAATGATCATGATAATAATAATTTACCAGACAATGCAGTGATCAAATCAGTCACGTATCGCTAAGCGATTATTCATTATTAACATTCAAAAGGAGCATGTTTGCTTTTTGCGTATTTTTGCGTATTTCTGAAAAAAAACGCATATAATTTTGCAGTATAATATAAAAACCATTCTATAATAATTCTACAGCTCAATGATCAAATCAGTCACGTGTCGCTTAGTGATACATTGTCAAAAATCAAAATAATATGCCTGTTTGCTGTCGCCTGTTTAGATGTTGACATTCATTTAATAGTATGCTAACAGTTCAACGATCAAATCAGTCACGTATCGCTTAGCGTTTCATTGTCAGACTTTTAAAATGAGCATGTTTGCTTTTCGCCTATTTAAACAAAGGGGAAGAATATGATTGTATAATATCACGACATTCTAATAATCATGATAATAATAATTTATCAGACAGTGCAGTGATTAAATATGTCACGTTTCTCTTAATATCGCTTATTCATTATTAACATTCAAAAGGAACATGTCTGCCTTTTGCGTATTTCAGAAAAAAAGACGCATATAATAATGCAATATAATATAAGAACATTCTATAATAATTAGTTAACAGACATCTCAATGATCAAATCAGTCACGTGTCGCTAAGTGATTCATTGTCAAAAATCAAAATAATATGCCTGTTTGGTTTAGCCTGGCTGTTCAGATGATGACATTCATTAAGTAACATTGTCCAAATCTACTTACTTGGAACTTACTTGTCATATTCATATTAACAATACAATTACGGGACAGGTTTCAGTTTTTCAAATTTCCGTTTCGTCCAAAAGATATTTACGATTGAAGTGTTCAGATGTGTAACTGTCTATGGGATAATTTAAGCCGTGTACAAAGTAAGTGCAATGAAGTAATGAATATCACTCTGCATTCTTGCTCATTTATTGCCCAAAAAACATCCAATTAACGTGGAATTTTCACACATTACTTTGTGGACATATTATCAGATCACATCATCAATACACATTTTTATTAACCACGCATCACTTTTTGCACTTGTCAACAAAGTTAATAGATCCCTTTAATAGTATGCTAACAGTTCAACGATCAAATCAGTCACGTATCACTTATAGCATTTCATTGTCAGACTTCAAAATGAGCATGTTTGCTTTTCGCCTATTTGAGAAAAAAAGGAACTAATATGATTCTAATAATCATGATAATAATTGACCAGACAATGCAGTGATCAAATCGGTCACGTACCGCTTAGCGATTAATTGTTAATTTCGTTTCCTCTTTTTGTGTATTTGAAAAAAGGGGACGCATATAACTTTGCAATATGAAAACATTATAATGATTTTTTTGACAGACGGTTCAATGATCAAATCAGTCATGTATTGCTTAGTGATTCGATGACAAAAATCAAAATTTTAAGCCCGTTTGCTTTCGCCTATTGAGACGATGACGGATGACCCTTATTGACCTTTCAATCCGGCATAATAGCGAAATAAACGACAATTAGAGCTGTCACAATATTGTTTCAACTTTCAATTGTTAGGACATCCGCGAAACGAAGACAGGAAACCATCGTATTGTGCCTTTATATGCAGAAACTCGCCTATAAGACGTGTAGATGGGCGGGGGGGGGGGGGGGGGGGGCTGCTGCATCCCTCTGAATGAAATTAAAATCTGAAGCCCTCTGAATAAATTTAAAATATGGTATTGTTGCTTGAATTATTAGTAAACGCAATTTTCCTAACCCTAACCCTAGCCCATTGTATAAAATAACATACAAAAAGGTATAATGGCTTATAATAAAACATTGGTAAACTCATTTTCGATTTTATTCATTTCCCATGTTTTTCTAACGCTCTGTTTTCAACATCCCTAATGCCGAAATGTCCCTATCGTGAGAGGTGGCATTAACCCCCCTCTCCCCCATGACTCGGTCGCTGCTCATCTCGCCACTGGTATGCACTGACATAAACAAGGAAGAATTGATAACCCCTCTCTTACCACTACCTACCCCCGTTGCCCCCCCCCCCCCCCCCCACACTTTCAACCCCTCTAGCCGCTGTTTCCTTTACCCTCCCCCTCCCGGCCTGGGAGAGAAACAAAATACAGAAATACACAACGCCACTCAGTCCACCCGCTGAGAAGCTACCCCCTTTTTGAAATCTTAAATAGCCTACTCACTCCCATAATAACCACCCCCCCCCCCCCCCCCCACCACCACCCACCACCACCACCCACCACCACCACCACCACCACCACCACCACCATCGTCCAGATTAAACCGGATTAAACCTGACTACGCCACTCTGGGAAATCCGTAAGAGAGTTGGAAACATTATTTTTCAATACATTTTGTGACACTCTATGAATGCCTTACCCGTTCATTTACTTTGTCGGCCTTGTGCCAGGAACTTTGGCCTGATAACAAATTTGTGAGGAATAAATAATTATGTCAAGTTTATTGAAGTAATATTACGTAGAAATGAAGCCATGTGCCAGGAATTCGTATTTTAAAAACAAGTTGCTTTTTTCTCGAGAACACTTCCTAAACCCCCCCCCCCCCCCAAAAAAAAAAAAAAACTGATCATGTCTTACTAGTCTTGTATGTTATGCAAGTGCAATTTAGCAGCACCTCTTTCTGTTAATATACAATTGATATTTATATGCATTAATTGTTCATATGCATAAGTATAACACGGTTGTTATTGTTATTGTAGTTAGTGATCTTGTTT
>JBAMJV010001607.1:0-85570 GCA_037951105.1 Echinarachnius parma | reverse complement strand
GGATACTTATTGCAAATTTGATACCTCACAGGAAAATACTTGATTTGTTGTTTAAAAAGAGAGGAAAGAGAGGTCAATAATGAACAGTTTCAGCGCGATTGACAGCTCAGAAAAGCTAAAGACGCAAATTATTATAATCTAGGTACCATATTAATATAAAGCCCTTGTTTTCAATTGCCCCCCCCCCCCATATATCCGATCCCCGGCATGTTCCCCTTGGGGTAGGTAGAAGGATTTAAAATTAACTTATAATCAGTTCAGTTTGAATATAAAACTTAAATAAATGATAGGAAATATCAAGAATCAATATTTGCTATACTTGCAAGAAATAAATTTAGAGAAATGTTGTCAGATTTTAAGTTTAATTTGTATTGTTTTCCATAGTGATTACAGCCACCCCTGCCTTGCAAATGGAGCATCCCATTTCATTGTGAATCACAACTTGACTCGATCGATCAGAGACGGCTTTTCAAAGCCCATCATTGTTTGTTTAACAAGAATAAAACTCCATAATTTGAAAATATTTCATTTTTATGAGGTTTCCAAAGTGTGATCTACAAAAAAAGTAAGGTCAAAGAAATGTGAGAGCATATTTTCAAATAATCAATTCGATCATGCAGTGCAACATCGTAGCTGTAGTCGATTGACTTTGCATGTGACTGTGTGTGACTGAGTTGTGTCCGCTGTGAAGCCGAATGTTGTGACTTGCGTGTGATATTTTGTTTGTTTGATTAATAAAACACCACAATTTTAAGGTCAAATAACGGTGAATTTCTCCTCTTCTATCATCAGATCATTTTGTTTTGTCCCCGATTGATTGCCTATGCCTATGGCAATTTTTCTTATGTTTTTCTTTATTTTTTTCGGCCAGTAAATTTGGTTTCGGGCCACCAAAATTGGAAAAGTACCAATTCTCGCTATCTTAAATAGGTCCGAAAATCTCGAAATTCGCGGAGACGAGACTTTTTTCACTTTGCGGGTCGTCACTTCCTTCTTCCGGTTCCGTCACGGCTCGTGTGCGCATCATTCGCACACGCTCGAAATGGATGCAATCAGCGTAACTCACACAAAATATAATGCATTAATTAAAAGCTATCGACCCAAGACGTTTGTATTCAGTACATGTATACAGATCCCGGGCCGGTTACGGAAAAAATAAACGCCTCCGCGCGCCGCACACATGCACACGACGCGTCCACGCAGGTAGTCAGGAAGTTGTATGACTAAAAGCTATCCCACAATTCCATGCGTGTTTTCGGGAATTCGATCGGATTTCGAGATAATCGCTATTTGGGGTAGCGAGAATTTTACTGGCCCGACCGGGCCACCGGCGAAAAAGTTAATTTCGAGCGTTGCACTAGATATTAAGTTTTGAGGATTTGGACAATGTGTTGCCGAGGTGGGCGGGGGCTGCGTCCCCGCCAGCCGGGGCTGTATTAAAATCATAGATATCTTCATACTCAGCCAATTACCACGCACTTGCACAGTCACACGATAATCGAACATCAACGTAAACTCACCTTAAAACCGGCTCCTCAGAGCTCCGACGTGACTCGCCCGTCCGCTCGCTCGGCGGACGTTAAAGTTCCCTTCAAACTGTTGGAATCCCCGGGATTCCCAATTCCGAACCCTCGGCTCCTCGTGGAGCCATGCTTCTCTCTCGTGTGCCCGACAAACACACAGTTTACGGTACAACTACAAGACGAGACACACAATGTGAAACACATAACACATAACATTTAGGTCCTCTCCGAAAACCTACTCAAATGGCTTCCTAAAGCCTTCACAATTTGTCTTCCTCGATCCCCAACCCACCGCGGCCCAGCCCCAACCTCGTGTCGGAGCGACGCTACGCCCGTGTCGCACGTCCGTCTCCGTCGCACTCCTAGGATGAACTGGCAACGAAACATGGCGTCTTTTCCTGAAGTGCATCGAGCTCGTGCGTGCGTGCCCAACCAGTTTGAATCGCCCACGCTCGCATCCTGTATTCCCAATACATGCCGCTCGCACAGGGGGACAAAGGTCGGATCGCATGCGCGAGAGCACCCATTGTCTACCACCTAAACAGGCATAGTACCCGTAAAATCAGTGACGGCTAAAAATGTTACTAGATCCCTTTAAAACATACATAATTATATTTATTCATTCAATCATTTATGCATTCATTCGTTTACTCATTCATGTTCATTCATTTATTTGTAATTCATTCATTCATTCATTCATTCATTCGTTTCTTATTCAATTATTAATTGCAAATATGTTGATTTAATAATCAAATAATTCAATGTACGCACTATGCATTAATAATCAATGGATCAATGAATGAGTTAATCAATCAATCAATCAATCAATCAATCAATCAATCAATCAATCAATCAATCAATCAATCAATCAATCAATCAATCAATCAATTCAATTCAATTAAGACCAAATTTACTTTGCTATTTGTTGGTACGTGTTTGCACTCCTGATTAGATGTAAGGTCTACAGCAAAACAGCAAACTGTCTGGATCTTCTTATAAAAGGATCGTTTAATTTCCCCCTTTGTTTGTTAGACGGTTGTCCATTTGTTGTTTATCAGAACTATAATTGTTATAACATGTTTTGTATAGAAAGGTATTCCCTTTAATAATATTTTAATTTTTTGAAATGCCATTAACAAATAAAAAAAAAATTACCATCTTAATAACAATAACACAAACTTTGCCATCTAGACATTTTTTAAACAATATTACTTTCTTTCCACATACATGATTAAATGTAATTAATTGTAATTGTTGAATTTGTCTTTGAGCTGGAGGACTGATTGACGGCGGTGCTCAGTATATTCATGGAACATGCGAGGGCAATGCAGTGTACCAGCGAGCTAAGCAGCATGGCCTCAAGCTGTCGGGTAACTTTCCCACATACCTTGAAACACTGTCCAGGATCAACCAGGATGGCAAGCAAGTTCCCAATGGAATCGTGGATGAGGTCACCGACCTTTACAGTGATGTCATTGTGCGGTCGCAGGTTGCGTCATATCGAAAGGAGCGCGAGGAGGGTAGCGACGAGACCGTAGGTGACTTTGTCAAGCGGTATTTTGAGCGTTATTTCCGCGCCGCCTCAGGCAGCCCAAAGACAAGCACTTGAAGGCTAATCTGCTCCGGATGTTCACGATCAAGGAGTGTTGCTATAGCGCATGCCACAGCCTTCACGACCTCATGCTCCAGGACTTTGGAGAGTATAAAGAGCTGATTGGCAATGTGACGTTTGAAAGGGGATACAGGGATCTCGTGGACACCTTTCTGGCCAACCTGCCACCAGGAACGGTTGAATACAACAAACCAGTGCTAAAGATTGACTGGAACTGTCATGAACATGGTGAGAAATATTGTGTTAATTGCATGTGTAACCAGCCTACCACTCCATCATCAGTATTAAAACCATGCCATAATGGCATGCACTATGAGTGCTCTAAATATAGTTCTAGCTAGTGTTTCTGCATGCATTTTAATCTATGTCAATTTTGTTCTTTGGGGTGAATCAAAACCGTTGGCTGAAACCTGAATAAAAATGGTAAAAAAAAACCCAAAGGTTAATTTGGCATACAAGTTCAGCACTTCAGTATTCACTGCCACAAGACTTGGAAATTAACTGGTCAGATGTGTAACAAGGTATTATAACTCGTTATAAGTTATATTTAATATAAGTTATTCACCATAGAATACAAGGAAGGGCCATTCTATCAGAACTGCTACATGTACACCAGTAACCATGTAACAACCAAAGATGGTGACTGATACAAAGCAGATTATAAATGTGATGCACTTGACACCTTCACATTCCCCCACCTCCACTTCCAATTTGTGTTTCATTTTGTATTACACCAGAGAGGGAGGTTCAGCCTAACTTGCCACCTGTAACCATAGCAACCAAAGATGGTGACCGATACGAAGCAGACTACGTGGTAGTGACACCTTCTCTTGGCTACCTCAAGGAGAATGCAGGATCCATGTTCAGCCCCCGGTTGCCGCAGGACAAGCTGGATGTGATTTTGAGGATGGGTTACGGGACGACAGGGAAGGTGTGGCTGGAGTATGAGGCGCCATTCTGGTCTGAACACTGGGACGGGTTCTACCTCGTCTGGGACGAGTCTCCAAGCGACATCATCAAATTAAAGAACAAGTTCAAAAAGGCAACTAAATTCTTTTAGCTTATTTAGCTTGAAATTATTTTAGCTCCATGGCCCTTGTTAGACAAGTGACATCAACATTTTAGATTTGATTGGTCAGAAATCTGAACCCGATGATCCCCAGAATAAGGAAAATGATGCATGTTTGATTTGTTATCCAATTGTAGAAGTATCGTTTGGGTACGAGTAAAATGTATTTAGTAAATGAAGTATGTTTGAATTGACTTTCGTAATATATTCATGTGCTTATGGCCGTTTTTTTTCAATGGGAGGAGGCTGCTGTCGATTATCTTTCCTGTTATCCACCTTTTAAAAAGAAAAACTCCCTATTTTGTCTGAAGGTATGATAATTTGAACAAATTTTGCTGAAATATGAAAAATATAACCCCAAAACAATAGGTTTTGCCAGAAAGTGATGTGAGCTGTCTTTTCGTCGAGGGAGGCCAAGTGTATGCTTCAAATTCATGCCCCCCTGCCCGGGCCGCCTGGCTATGAGATTGTATATAGAATTGTGAATGAAATTATGATCTCCTATGATATTGTGAATAGTCATGCTCAAGATTATACTCTTTTGTTTTCATGAATTCATTACAGAAAGAGTGGTACAAGCACATCTACGGCTTCAGACGACTCCATGGTAACCCGAGAGTTCTGTTTGCTTTTTTGACTGGCAAAGCAGCGGAGTATGTTGAGACACTGGATAACGATGAGATTGCAGGCACTTTGACAAGTAAATAATGTGGTTGACAAGCTTTGCTACGTTTTGCTAACTAACTCATTCAGGACTACTGTAGTCCCGTAAATAATTTGGGCTGTGGTCTATGGAGAATGCATGTCTTGAATGGGTCAGCCGTACAAACCTTGCAAAGTCCTAGGGAGCTGGGATCCCAGGTTCCCATGAAGCCTCATCATAAACCGAAACCTTGGATTATAGGT
This sequence comes from Echinarachnius parma, assembly GCA_037951105.1. NCBI lineage: Eukaryota > Metazoa > Echinodermata > Echinoidea > Clypeasteroida > Echinarachniidae > Echinarachnius > Echinarachnius parma. The sequence goes on along the minus strand of JBAMJV010001607.1, from coordinate 80,460 downwards.
ACCCATGGAAGACCCTTTATTTTATTTGCTATTAAAAAATGATGAAATAACTTGCCACTTACATGAAAAATAACTAACTTATATAGAAATATATGAAAGTCTGGAGTCTGTCTCCTCTAAATTTGCACACTTGTTTTATTTAAATTTTAGCCAGCTAATCTTAGTTTAGTTTTATTTTAATTTGGACCATATGGGAACACATAATGTAGCTATTAAATGTATGTACCCTGTACTACAATGTTGCTGCCATGTCTGAGCTATCTTACATTTATACTGAGCTTTTTTAACCCGCACCCCAAAATAATTTTCTAATACAGGGAAACCCCGTTATAACGAGCTCGCTTATAACGAGGTACCGCTTATAACGAGGCAAATCATTCAGTCCCGATTATTTCAATGTGTGTTTCTATGGCACATTGCCCCTCTTATAACGAGCTCGGATATAGCGAGATTCCGGTTATAACGAGCACATTCTGCTCACGCCCACTCAAAGAAAAGCATAATATATCAACCCGCTTATAACGAGGTTTCAAAAAAAATGAAAGAGACTTTGTTTTCCATGATTATTTTTTCCATCCGGGAAGTGTTTTCCGTGATTTTTTTTGGTGATTTTTTGGTTTGTTTAATAGTAGGGGGAAATCGAAGGCGCCCGTGAATTCAAGGGCCCCCGTGAATTCACGGGTGAACATGGGAAAAAAATGCTGCCTCACACCATGAATTCACGGGTGTTGTATATATACATGTTCGCCCAATAGCGCAAGAACGATTCATATTCGCAATTTCTAATTAGGACAGTTGTTTTCAGCACAACAAAAAAATCGTCAGGTGAATGAGTTTGAACAAACTTCATCGTTGCAATTTCAAACTTGGAGACTCATGCAATTACGTTTGTTTATTCACAGTACACAATTACAAGCCATTGTTTATACAACACACAAAACATTACTCGTAACACATGTTGCTTTTATCACTGTGTGTATTTTAATGTGCTTAAGTATTAGATCGTTTATAACGAGGTACCGCTTATAACGAGGTAAAGTTGGCAGTCCCGACGACCTCGTTATAACGGGGTTTCCCTGTATATGAAAGAGCTTAGTTTTAGTTGTCCATTCCACCAAACAGTTCTGACAACTAGGTTTCCAGAATTGTTGTTGTTGTTGAAAACTCATCATCAAACTAAATTAAACTGTTCATGGGTCTGCAGTAGACTACCATAGTTATACGCGTATATAGAATAGAATTCAAACATCAAGGAAACTGACTAAAAATATTTGAAATGATTGAAAAATGAGCAAAGGAAAAAAGGGTTCGCCGGGAATCAAACCCGAGACCTCCGGATTGCTAGAACGGTGCTCAACCATCGAGCTAGCAATCCGGAGGGATCTATTAACTTTGTTGACATGTACACAAAATATTGAATGGTTGATCCAATGTGCATTGTTGTGATCTGATATGTCCTCTAGGTACTGTGTGTAAATTTCACGTTAAATGGATGTTACATCGAGAGAAAATGCAAAGTGATATTCACTAACTTATTGCACTGACTTTGTACACGGTTATGACTATCCAGTGGATAGTTAAAAATCCAAGCACTTCAATCGTAAATACATTTTTAACGAAAAGGAAATTCAACAAACCAAAACCTGTTTGATGCTTCTATTGTTAATACAAATACAACGAGGTATGACAGTACCACTAGAGTTCCAAGTAAGTTTTGAGGATTCAGACAATGTTACCAGATCCCTTTAATGTACTTCCATACCATGTACTCTTTATTTCATTTGCTAATATACAGAAGTGTTGCGGCAGTTCCTCAAGAACCCAAACATTCCTCTTCCCATCAACGTCCACAAGACAACATGGTATAGCAACCCTTATGTCCGGGGAGCCTACTCCTATGTTGCTGCTGGGTCTGAGGGTGCTGATATAGACCGCCTGGCTGAACCTGTGTGTTTCCCAGCGCACAATGGGACCAAACAACCAGTGGTAAGTCAGATTGTCAAGACCAATACTTCTTTTATCACACATTGCAAAGAGAAGGCAGTCTGGCTAATGTTAGATCTCACCGCTGTGCCTTCCTTTTTTCTGCCTTCATATTGATTAACTATTCGCCTTTCAATTTCTGTATTACTTAGTTTGATAAGTTTTGTATAGTATCATCTGAATTGATTGTTCCCCTTTAAGTTTCCTGAACGTACTGCATTTACCTGAAAACAGCTCGAATGTTAATCCCAGTGTTTATTAAGTCTGAATTCTTTTACATTTAATCATAACTCTTTCCTTTATCTAGATTTGCTTTGCTGGCGAGGCAACTCATCGGACATTCTATTCCACTTCCCATGGTGCAATGCTGTCTGGGCAGCGAGAGGCTGAGAGAATCCTAGCTGACATCCGTTGCCGGGCAAGAATGGCGGCAACTGAGACACAGAATGAGGCATCTCAGTATTAAAAGGGCAATCATGTAAAGTGTGCCAACTACAAACAGTAAAGAGCCATATCAGCCGTGTGTCAAAGTAAAGGGCCACCATTTTCAAATGAATGTAAAACAATCCTAAAACAACCTACATGTACTATGTGTGTGTGTGTGACAGTGATGTTTACAGTGGAACCTCATTATAAGGAGCTCTGATATAACAAAAGTCTCTGATAACAAGGTAATTAATTGTACCAGGGTCCTTGTTATAACGAGGTTCCATGGTACCGTACCAAGAAATGACCAATAAGTAGAAGCAATGATTTTCAATGATTTATCATGGTAAATTTTTACAGGGGGTTCACTAAAAGTGCTTCACTAGCTTTTTCACAAACTCAAATAATTCACTTATGGCAGTTATAGTGCATGTGTGAATGTAGCTAAGGGGGGCACATTGGCCCAAAATAATTTGTCAAACAATACATAGAGTGTGCCACCGAATAATCTGTATGTCGATCCCCACATTAAAGGGAAAGTTTCTCCCATCATCTATTTACCTTTGATTAATTTCTCTACACATTAAAACATAATTTCATGCAAATATGTCGAATGTTTGCCCTCTGAACAAAGGAGGGGCATCATTCAAAGTCAATCGCTGTATGGGCTAATCCCATTCATCGCGTATAGCATGGAGGCTGCCATTATATTTTTTGAAACCCGGATTTTGAATTGTTCGCGCCGAAATGCTACGTCAAACCCGAACAAACAAGCTCGGTCTCTTTTTGTTAGCTCTCGCAGCTCGCGGGGCTTGTGCACAAACACAAAAGGCAAAACGTGAGCCAACAAAAGAGTAGTTCGGGTTTGACGTCACATTTTAGAGCGATCCGAGTTTCATAAACATCAATGGCAGCCTCCTTGGTGTTCGCGATGAATGGGATTATCCCGTACAGCGAGTGACTTTGAATGATGCTCATCCCTTGCTCAAAAGTCCAATGTTGGTCGTATTTGCATGAAATTGTGTTTTAATATTCAGAGAACATAATCAAAGGTGATTATATGTTGGGGAAAATGTCCCTTTAATTGAAGCATGCTACATTGATACCCAGGTCGAAATTCCCATAGAACCAAGACCCTTAGGAATCCCCTAGACACCCATAGGCCTAATGGTTTCTAAGGGATCCTATGGGTTTCAATAGGGAAAGTGGAACATGGGTCTCTAAATAGCGATTCCTATGGGTCTTTCTATGGGTTTTGATTCTTTGGGAATTTCGACCTGGTAAATGTCTATGGGTCCCATAGAACATCATAGAAAACCCATAGAACATCATAGGAAACCCATAGGGAACCCATAGGATTGTCCCATGGGTTCTAGGGGAATTTCGACTTGGGTAAGTACCTTGTGAAAAAAAGCAAAAAAAGACAGGACTAGTTCTTTTTCAGAATGATAACCTTTATTATTGTGTTAATTGTAGTTGTCAAAAACTATTTAAAGACTAGATGGATCTTCGACTGCGCGCAGTCGAAAATGATGCCTCCGTCATTGCGCGATTTATATATATCAAGCCCAAATTAACATACACACAATTAATTCTGTCAACTCAATTTTGATGGTAATCTGTCGATCAGATCTTGACATATCACAATTGTGAGCTATATATAAGTGACCTTGACCTTTGCCCTCATGACCCAACATTTTATTAGTTTATTAGCTCCCCAAAATTCAAATTATTGGTACCAAGTTTGAAGGTTATTTGTCAACTGATTCTTGAGATTTACAAAATGAGTCCTGTGACCTTGACATTTGACCCCATGACCCCAAAATCTAATGACTACAAATGCTCCCAACGATACATTCAGGTACCAAGTTGGATTGAAATCTGACATTCAGTTCTTGAGATTTCCAATTACAAGCTATTTTTACATGTATAATGAGCCATGTGACCTTTGACCTTTGACCTTATGACCCCAAAATGTAATCAGTTCATCGGCTCCTCAAGATACATACATGTACCAAGATTGGGCAGAATCTGTCAAGCGGTTCTTGAGATAATGCGATCACAAGCTATTTTTGCATATTTAATGAGCCCTGTGACCTTTGACCTTTGACATCATGACCCCAAAATCTAATCAGTTCATTGGCTCCCCAAGATACATACATGTACCAAGTTTGGTCAGAATCTGTCAATCCGTTCTTGAGATAACGCGATCACGAGCTATTTTTGCATATATAATGAGCTCTGTGACCTTTGACCTCATAACCCCAAAATCTAATCAGTTCATTGGCTCCCCAAGATACATACATGTACCAGGTTTGGTTAGAATCCGTCAATCCTTTCTTGATAACGCGATCACGAGAATGGGACGTACGTACGGATGGACGTACGGACGGATGGACGTACGGACGGACGGACAACCCGAAAACATAATGCCTCCGGCAACTTCGTTACGGAGGCATAAAAAGGGATGAAGGTGCAATATTTATTAATTTATTTTACCTTTCAAGGGATCTAGATACTAGGCTGACATAATATTCTGCAAAAACTAACAAAAGGGTTGCTTTGATAAATGTCTGTGATCGACGCTGTTAGTCAACTCAATGATGTGTGAAAATTACAAAATTAAACATTTGGAAGAGTAATGGGCAAAAATGCAAAGTGTTACTTGCACCCTTGTGTTATGACCAGTCTAACATTCCACTAGCATATTCCTAGTCTACATGTAATGCAATAAATACGCCCGTGATTTACAGTTGTAGTATATGCAAATACGGTACGTTTTCACATAAATATAAATTGTATGTACATGACTTAAAGGGACATTCCCTCTTTTGCAAGCCAAATTTCAAAAGTTGAGAGGTTATTATCTTATATGAAAGAAAATATCATTTAATAGCATGCCTGACAAAATTTGGGCTTGAAATCTCTTTTTCGTGGAGTTATAGACCTAAAACTAATAAACCGTCGTCCCAATTTTAATTGTGCATTATATGTATATTCATCCAGTGAGGAAGTGCGTACATGGATTCCACGAAGTACCATAACGCTATGCGTGACCCCTATGTGACCCGCGCTAGCTACGTGACCCGCGCACAAATAAGATTAGCACGACCGCACACTAGGCAAAATAACCAAACCTCGCTTAAACTGACTACATGTAATTACATATTCTTCATTTTTGAGATTTTTTTCCGTGACATACCTTAACAAATGTCGGCTTCACAATACCTTTACAATAATAAGTACAATATAGTTGTAATATTGTCCTAAATTAGTTAAACTCTTTTATTGACCGATATATAGTCTGATGGAGGGACGCATTCGTTTTTCATTTGTAGAATCCAAATTATAGGGCTGTTCGATCTGATTTTTTTGGTGTGTGTTTCATTCATCCTCATCCGTCAACTGGAAACTGTTCAGACGTTTTGTAAAAGAGGGACTGTCCCTTTAAAAAATGATAATTTAGTATATAATTATTTTCAAAATCGATCAAAAACACATTGCCATTTCTGTGCTATATTGTTGTATGTATGGTCATGTATTATACTACATACTGTATATTTGATATTTACATTAGATTATCATATTTATTATGTGCTAAGTGCAAACACATATTTACGTTGTATTGCTTGCAAAATAGCCTGTGAAAGTGTACAAAGTTTCAATTTCTAGTGTTCAGCAGATCATATTGTTTTATGAGTTATTTTGTACATGTACTGACAGTATTTACATTAATTGGTGCCTTGGTTGGGTTTCTTGCCACTATTTATTATGTTGTCAGGTGACTTTAGAAAAGAGAAACATTTATCCACTTTCCAGTTTGCAGATTTAAATTGCTGGTAATGTCTGGAGTCTAGACTGTTAAATATAAGGTTACTACCAGTACCTTGTTTTAATAGTCCAAATGTAATGAACACTATTTAGCCAGTATATGCATTATTATGGCAGGGTATATAACCTAGGTTGATTTATGTACATGTTTTCTTTTGTTCGCCTGAAGAAGATCTGCCAGATTCGATAGCTCGCTGCTTCATTGATTTACATTTTATTACACTTGCCTTTATAGTGGACAAGCAGTTTTCAGCAGTTGTTTACATTTACATGTTTTCTGTTTATGATTTATTCAAGTATGTACAGTATACACAAAATACCTATGTGGAGTAGCTATAGGAGGGAAGGGGACCTTTGGGGGCAAGTGCTCCATCCCCAATAAAAATGACCAAATCAGTAAACAAAGAAATACATGTATACAAGTTTGTCCAGATGGCATATTCCCAATCATTAGTAAGCCCACATAATGTCACTGTTAATCATAAAATATTGGTTTTTATACAAGTAAGATGTATTTCCATACAGCTATTCATTCAAATGTGTGTGATTTCTAATGTAAAGTTTAACAAATAACCTATACTGCCTCAATGTTAGGTAATTTATTTCTGCCTTAAATTCTATAATGGCAACCTTTATTTTGATTCAATAATGGTAATTAAACGTTAAATGTGTAACTACAAAATGAAATATATATATTTGTTGGGAGAAGCAGATTATATACAGTATTACAACAAATGGAGACAACCTTTGTGAGTGCATTTTGTTTTTTGATACTCCTAAATTGTTAAATCCAGATATGGTTGCCATACATGTATATCGGAACAGCGCAAAGTGAAAGTGGACACTTCTTTCAGACAAAACATATATGTATTTACAATGGAATATATTGTACATCAAATTAAAGAAAAAATTACTCCATATTGGTATAGAATCCAGATGTAATCATTCATGCATGACTTTTATGGTCAATTAATAATAGCTATAATGGCAATTTTTAGCTCAGCCATTAAAGTGAGGCCTGTAAAGTGTCAGATATTGCCCAAAATGACATTTGAGACTTCAATCCTGTACCAAAATCATTGCAAGATACAGTATGTCTGAATGATGTGTGAAAGTTTCATTGAAAAAGAACACTGCTTTCCTGGTTAAAAAAGCGAAAATATGCGTCGGCTTTTACAACGGACGTTTATGAGGTTTATGACCGTTTGTTAACGCTTTTGAGCTGATTGATTGATATCGTCATACTAAAGGGGCATTTGAAAAAATCTAACCCTATTTTAATGTAAATCAATGGAGCCGCGAGCTATCGAATCTGGCAGATTCTTCTTCAGGCGAACGAATAATGACAACAACTATACTCAACATAGAGTTATAAACTCTATGTTGAGTATAGTTGTTGTCATTATTCGTTCGCCTGAAGAAGAATCTGCCAGATTCGATGGCTCGCGGCTCCATTGATTTACATTTTACTACACTTGCCTTTATAGTGGACAAGCAGTTTTCAGCATTTTTTTACATTTAACCCTATTTTATTCTTCTCTTACCATAAGCTAAACAGCACGGTAGAAGAGAAACGAGGAAGCTCCAAGTAATTTTCGTGGAATTTGACACTTTACAGGCCTCACTTTAAGTATTGATGAGCATATTAATATATCTACAAAGAAAATGACATTTCATGTCAACACCTCTGTCACCCAGATAATAAATAAATGATGATATTCTCTATCTACTGGTATTTCTGGTTCAAACCTTTTGGAAACAGACAAGCAACATATCTCAAAGACAGGCCAGTATGTCGATGAACTCGTACCCATGCCCTGTCTTATTGGAAAATGTGTACATTTCCGAGACGGTCTATAATGTCATTACTTACTCGTCTACATGCCCTACACCTCTGTTTTAAGTGACATTCTTATTAACATTTCCTTTGATTGGTGTTATCCTCCATTAATAATAAATAATAATATCATTGATTTATATAGCGCCTATCACGATTGATAATCATCTCTAAGCGCTTTACAATGATATTATTACCCCGGTCATCGGATACATTCTGCAATCAACCCAGCACACTAAGTGCACGTTTTCCATTACTTTCACCAGGTCAGGTTAACCCACTTGGTAGAGGTTTACATTTCTTTTCATTTGATATACAAATCCCATTTTGTTGTGTATAAAGATGAAACATTTCAACTTAGTGTCCAGTTTCTATTTGTGCCGAGTGTATATTACATGCACAGCTGTTGGGGAATACATATTGTTAGGTCAGATTCGAGTGATTGATAGGCAGCAATATTCTCCCCTTACCCCCTCACCAAATATACCCCAAAACAAACGAACAAACCGACCAACCTCCATTTAATCATTCACTCATCCATTCATACATTTTTACAAAAGCCATTTCACAAGAGAATCCATCTATCTGTCCATCCACCTTTCTTTACCCCGATCTATCCATCTACCACTCTATTCATCCAGTCATCCATCCATCCATTCATTCATATCCATCTGTTCATCCATCCATCCATCCATCTATCATGAATGAATTAAGTAATGTCGTTTAAGAAATCTACGTGTATGCCTGTTGGTACTTGTTGAGCGAGTGGTATTTTAATTTTCTGCGGATCAAAGACAGTAATTAGACATTGATTTCAAGATTCTATTCTATACTATAGATATTCACTACATTAATGTTTTTATACTTTCAAGCATGCATACAAGGAGTATCAACTAGATTAACATGTATTTTACACTGTAGATCCCATGACCTTATGAATTACAGCAGCAAATAATGGTTTCATTGCCATACAAGATGGAATATAATGTGGTTGCCATGTAACCATATATACGTATCCCGTTTCCATTTTGTGATATCACAATAATTTGAAATAAATATTTACGATAATGTCTTTAATCAAATATATAGAAGAGTCGCAACAGACTACATTTCACAGGCAGGGTGCAAATACAAACCTGAAAGATTGGGACCCTATTTTGCAAATCATATTGCACTTTACTTACTACAGCAGTAATGCTTAAAACTAAACAAAAAAGATTTGTTTGTTTGTATTTCTGTAATTATTGCAGTAACTCACAGAAGTTTTTTTAACCAGGCTCCAAAGACTTATGAATCACAACCAACAAATGTTACTGTACTTATTATGCACTTCCATAATTATGATAATTTGTTGTCGGACAGTGCCTATAGGTCTAGATATCTAACACATTACCTTCAGGAACCTGGCAGGCAATTTATTAACTCTGGGGATTTCAAAATCTAGTAGGGAACAGGTTAACTTGAATCCTGCCTTTAGTCACTTGAGGCTTCCTTACTCAGATGGTGCCTAATTTAAAGAGCGATCCCAGACATTGATTGAACTCTTCTCTACAAACCAAATAACTAACCAACCTAGTAGTCAGAGCTCTGCTCTTCATACATTGTAAGAATAGGCCCGGGTCTGTGTCTCTTGGATGGAACTAATTCAATGGGCCTTTCCCAGACATAAATAATAATTGATTGAATGTGTCTGTAAAAAAAATTAAAAATATCCAACCAACCTAGTAGACAGACCTACGCTCTCTCTTGGATGGGGGTTATTAAGGGTATTTCCAGACATAAATAATAACTGATTGAAAGTGTGAAAACCAAATAACCAACCACCAACAGCATGACACTGTAAATCAAAAGGATGGCAAGAAACACAATTAGAATGTAGCAAGCCAAATATTTGAGATTCTTAATATGGAGTGATATTGGGACAGTCTATAGAACTACCACAAAGAGCACTTAATATCCACTGTATCATAAGATAATCTACTATAAATATACTGAAATTACACACCATACTTTAATCCAATATTTAGGGTAACATTTTCTCTCAACAAAGACTACACGTAGATACTGGCATGACATGTTTACTCTACATTAGCTTTGGGGATACTTGTGGAATAGGGTTAATAGCTTTTAAGCATTTCACAACATTACTTAACTTTACTACAATTACTAAACTTTCATACAATCTTCAATAAATACATACTTGTGACACCATTGATGCTTCTTAAGAAGGCCTGAAATCAAAAGGGTTTCTTTAAAAAATTAACCACCTTTTTCTTGTGTCCCATTTGGGCAAGAATTTCAATTTTTGGATGCCCCTAACCAGTATATTTTGGCACCCAAAACCAAGATGATCATTAAGTTGCCAAGCCGGGCATCAAGTAGTCAAATCTGGCATTCCTTAAATGCTTTTGGAAAGCTGACTTTGTGGCTGCAAGTCATCAAATCGTAATTCATTTTGATAAATATTATATAATGTTATCAATTTCAATAAATATTTGAGTATATCAAACATGGATAAAACTGACCAGGAAGTAATTGAATAAATGTAATAAATAGGCAAAGAAGATTGGACTTCGCCGAGAGCCAAACCAGAGACCTCCAGCTTTTTGGTCTACACCTATTTGGTCTACACCTATTGGTCTAATCCTACTTTTTGTTTAATCGGAAAAAACAGAATTTAGACAATTCGGATTAGAGATTATGATTAGGGTTAAGGTTAGGGGCCTAGTTTGCAGTTGAGGAATGGAAGTTCCAGGCATCATGTAGTAGACCAAAATGAGACGTAGACCAAATGGGTGAAGACCAGTCAAACATGAACCATCACTCCCCGATGTTTCCATTTGGGTCTAGGTAGTAATGAGTCTGGCATAGAGCTGCCTCAGCTGGGCAGGCTGTAGATTGCAGGTATACGAGGCTGGTGGCTGGCCCGATGAGACTGGAATGCACACCCTGCCTAGACTAGGGGCTTCTCCTCGCTCCTGTTGAACCTGTGTAGCAAGATAGAGGGCAGTGATAGTAACATTCAGTTTCTTTGTTATTTTCACTTGCATTCATGTGTATTTATTTTAAAAAGTTAAAGGGAAAGAAAGAGCTGGTCAAATTGAATTCATGTGGCTAAAACTTTTACTTAAAGGGACATTTTCCCCAACATATAATCACCTTTGATTATGTTCTCTAAACATTAAAACATAATTTCATGCAAATACGACCAACATTGGCCTTTTGAGCAAGGGATGAGCTTCATTCAAAGTCACTCGCTGTATGGGATAATCCCATTCATCGCGAACACCAAGGAGGCTGCCATTGATGTTTATGAAACTCGGATCGCTCTAAAATGTGACGTCAAACCCGAACTACTCTTTTTGTTGGCTCACGTTTTGCTTTGTGTTTGTGCACAAACCCCGCGAGCTGCGAGAGCTAACAAAAAGAGGCCGAGCTTGTCTGTTCGGGTTTGACGTAACATGTCGGCACGAACAATTCAAAATCAGGGTTTCAACAAATATAATGGCAGCCTCCATGCTATACGCGATGAATGGGATTAGCTCATACAGCGATTGACTCTGAATGATGCCCCTCCTTTGTTCAGAGGGCAAACACTGGACATATTTGCATGAAATTATGTTTTAATGTGTAGAGAATTTAATCAAAGGTAAATAGATGATGGGGAAAATTTCCCTTTAATATTTAAAAATAATAGTTGTCATTTCATTATGCTCATTTTGTAGAAATAAACCTTTAAGGGGACCACCATGCAAACAATAACACAGGGTTATATGCTTTGGTACCGTTGTTTGATATTTAATAGATGTGCAATACTTTGCAAAGGATTGTGTAATTCATAAACAATACAATTAATCACAGAAACATACAGAACCGACAGAGCTGTTGGTTCCGCAATTGCCAAATGTTTGTGAGTGCGCCAATTCTATACACGCGAACACGTTTAGAAAAAATGGCACAGTAGACGCGTACGTCCTATATAATGGACTAGTCTTAATCTGCAGGCCCTTGAACACTTACTACAGTATTATAGCATGAGTTTTCAAATTATATAATTTGTCGGGAAACCAATTTTTCTGAACTTAATGGAATGGGCTATTTATTAACTTTCATTTATAAGAATATTATTTTTGGATGGTGGTTCTCTTTAACAGCTCAATTAAGAGGCCGTTTTTATTGAAATAGCAGCCGTTAAAGGTAAAGTTGAGTATTGGTAATTTCCAAAGTGCCCCCCAAAATTAATTGTAACGGATTCGGTTGATTTCAATTCCATATGAAAGATCATCGAAAAAAACATGGGTAATAATAATAATTCCCATTAAAATGCTCTCATTGTTGTGAAATTTGCTTTCAAAAATGATATAAAAGTGGTTGACGCCCGGGTATCACTTTTTAGAGAACGCTAGTGCGAGTCGCTAGCGATCTAGGTCCTCCTGATAGAAAACTGAAACTAAATATTTGTGTGCACGCTAATTGTGCTTAAAACTATACATATGAAATGGTACTTACCAGCAATTCACTCTCCAATATGTGAACCAACTTTCGGGTGGATTAAGATTATGTTTTTTCCCCTCCATTCCGCAAAAAATCAGTGATATATGCGCCTCATGGACTAATTCTATCCGTGTGTTAGCGCGAACGAAAGGCGAACGAACAGGGATTGCGGTACATACTATACACGTACTATCACCGTGCACTGCACTATACAGTCCCGTATTACGACCTAGAACGCTAGTGCTTCGCGTATAGTTAATTTGACACTTCGAGTTGTAACGGCTCTTTATGAATGATAACAGGGGTTTTACTTTGTCGTTTGTAATTGTGTATACTTTTCAAGCATGGTGAAGTAATAACTAATAGTTGGTACCGTAATCGTGCAGATTTTGGTTACTAAACCAATACTCAACTTTATCTTTAACAGGAGAGGGCGTATTTCACACACTTGGAATTTTCAACCATTTTTTGTTCTCAAAAATTGTAAATGTGATTTCTTTTTTATATAAACATTCAATAGAGCGGTTATCAAAATGACTTTAAATGCAACTTCATCTGATTTTACGCTGACATACATGTAGATCTGCAGAAATTTCTTTTATTCAAGGGGGATGTTGGAAAAGATCCCCCCCCGCCCCCCCCCCCCAAAAAACAAAACAAAAACAAACAAAACTGCACCCATCCAGCAAAACATTATCAATTAGTGAGTTTGCATGAAACGCTATACAACTTTGGGTAGCAAACACTAATAAGGTTCATGAATTCTCATCATGAGCATGAGCAGTATTTACCTTGGAGAAGTGAGTAGAAGTGAAATGACTGAAGGTGGATGTAGCCTGCGCCCCTGGCTTGTGAGATGTCACCAACTTCTGCACCTCCAGCTTCAGCTGGGAAACAAGAACAAGTACACACATTCTAAATGATGCAATTTAAAGGGGTAGTTTAGTTTTGGTAGAGAGGGCGCTGCACATCACAATTTTTTTGTGAGGTAATGAAAAACTGAGTGTCGAATTTGAGAGAACATGCAATTTTAATGGCAGAATAAACTTTATTTGGTCAAAATCGACCCAGAAACGGCTGAAATATCAATAAATATATCTGATCTTATAATTATTTGGGGCCCAAATAATTAGATGATTTTTAGAAATTTTTTTTTAAATGCTTGCACTTTTTCAAAAATTTTCAAAAGCGTTTTTTAAATAGTTGTTGATGATCTCGCTATTTAATCATTATATCAATAAAACATCACATGCATAATTTTGTATGAAAAATGGTTAAAAACCAATGCCTTTTTAAAAAGCGCCCTCTTGGTTTTAATGGCTCTTTTTGAATGATAACAGGCTTTTTACTTAGTCGTTTGTAATTTTGTATACCTTTCGAGCATGGTGGAGTTATAACTATTAGTTTATAATGTTACTGTGCATGTTTTGGCTTCTAAAGTTCAGTCTTACCAAAACTAAACTACCCCTTTAATGGAGGTAAATAACAATCATGACAAAATACTTTATGCTTTTAGAGAGAAGATGCTGATATATCCACAGAGTTGCTATCTTAATTGTCGCCATACCTAAATATCTAAATATCTACTGATTCATCTTCTATTTATTGAATGCAACTATACCTGAGTGAGGTTCTTGGCGATGTCCTGTATGCGACAGCCCTGGTCCAGGATCTGATGTTTGGGTGTGGCCTTCTCTAGAGCCGGGATGGTGCCCGGCTTACGATGGCTGATGTCCACCACACGAGGGCAGGCAGCAAGACGATGCAACTCCTGCGTCAGTTTGCGGGTATTTCTCATTAAATTGGCAACCTCCTTGTTGGGCAGCTTATTGGAGTCGGTGGGTGCATCTGTGGGGGGCGGAGCTTCGCCCTCTTCCAGCTGGATAGAACCTGTAGGACTGGTAATGCCTACCGGTTTCTTGGGCACATTCAGGGGTGGCAACTCGTCCATGATTGTCTGAGCAGAGGTCAAAGGTGAAATATGATAAGGTCAATGGTGAATGGTCAAATATAGGTTTTCCTGTTCATTTTAACACTTTTTTCATTCAATTTTATCAATTTCGTCCCGAGAAGCCGAGAATGTGCCAATGCCAACCTCAATTTAGTCTATTGTCAACCAATTTCACAAAAAGTCCATTCAATTTAGTCGTTCGGCATGCATTTTCATTGATAACAATTCAAATATGTCGGTTACAGTTGCTGAACACATCTGTGACCGATGAATTTGAATTGTACTGGACGATAATGTGTGACAAATGACTAAATTGAATGGACCTTTTGTGAAATTGGTCAACAAGAGATGAAATATAAGTTGGCATTGGCACATTCTCAGCATTTCGGGACGAAATTGAAGTACAAATTTATAAAATTGAATGAAAAAAGTGTTAAAATGACGGGAAAACCTATATTACATCAAAATTGTAGGACTGGTGATGCTTACTGGTTTCATATGCACATTCAGGGTTAGGTAACTCTTCCAAGAGTTTTCTGCGAGGTCAAAGGCGAGATATGAAAATGTAAAATGTTTAATTAACTACTGAATGGATTCTTAAACCTCTACTGAGCTTGATAAAAAATTGCATGACTGACGATGCCTAGTAACTTCTTGGAAACTTTCAGGGGTTGTATATTATCCACGATAACCTGTGCAATTCATATTTTTATTTGTAAATATCATTAATCAGTCAAAAGTATATACAAATATATAATTCAAAGTTGAAATTGTCCATACCTTCATCTTTTTGGCCTTGAGTCGACTGTTTTCATTCTTCACATGTCTGAGGGCATACCGAAGAGTGTCAAGCTAGAAAAAAAACAAAAAAACAGTAAAACATTGCATATCAATATTATCATCACCATCATCGTCATCATTCATATTGTCATCACCACCATCACAATCACAATCATCATCATCATGTTTTCATCTTAAACATCCAAGTTAACCCGTTGTTAATATGAACCTTGAAGAGATTTCAGAATCGTGAATTGAAGGAGTTAATAATAAAGGCATATTTCTAACATTACAGTAATAATACAAATACAATTATTACAATTACCATCATCGTCATCATTCACATCGTCATCCCCATCATCATCATCATCATCATCATCATCATCATCATCATCATCATCATCATCATCATCATCATCATCATCATCATCATCATCATCATCATCATCATCATCATCATCATCATCATCATCATCATCATCGTCATCATCATCATCATCATCATGACCATCATCTTCATTATGTTTTCATCTTAAACATCCAAGTTAACCTATTGTTTAAAGGAACCTGGCAGGTTATTTTCAAAGTCTATGGGGATTTCAAAATCTTGAATTGAAGGGGTTAATGATACAGGCATATATATATGTATAACAGGGTAGAAATTATACAGGGGCCGAGGGCGATTTTGCCCCCTAATTTTCAAAATAGCCCCCTAAATTCAGTAGGTAGCACATAAAATTACCATAGGGTATTATGTTAAATATTTTGTGATATCCATCAGATTGAAAAAGTAGCCCTCGAAAAAAAAAAATTTAATTCCTGCATTGATGTATAAACTACAGTAATCATCATCATCATCATCATTATCATTCCTCGTCCTATCTTACCTGTTGAAGTAGCATTGGTGAGTCCTTGACCATGACCGGTCCTCCAACAGGCACACCCCCGGTAGGACTTGTTGGGGAACCACCACCTGTCAACAATAATCAAACCACTTTTACAAACTGCCATACAAAGTGAAAATGTGTGCTGAGGTACATATATGTACATTTACTTACAAAAGTGGGTCTGTGTTCACATCATAAGCAGAAATGTTGTTTATTTTACACAGTATTCCATTATCTTGTTTCTCAAAAGATAAATACTATTATACAATTTTACTTCAAAGAATAGTTATTTATTGAACAATTCAAGATTATTTTGTAATTTTGTATAACATGTACATGTATATTCTCTATAGTTTACACGACCAGTCCTGAACAGGTTAAAAAATAAAATGCTCCGTCTTGGTGTTGTGTCCTAAGAATTATTCTAACTCGTCATTAGTTTCATATAGATCAGATGTATAAAATTAAAGTTTGATATTGAGTTTCCTGAAATGCTATTACCTTGTCCAGCAACAACAGCGGCTATGCCCGATGGTGCAGGAGTGCGTGTAATGCTCTCAAACAGCGTTCTCTTGGACAGCTGCGTCAATCTCTGCTTCAACTCGCTCTTCTCTAGTTCCAAGCTGTCTATATCCACCTGCATGTGGTCTAAGGTGGCATCAAACTCTCTGAAATTAAATACAAATGTAACAAATTGAACAATACCATGAGAACATCAACAGGGTCGGTTTAAATAATTCTTTTTTTGACAAATGTCATTATCTTAGAATTCAACTCTCTCTTTCAACTACTTCTCTTGTTCTAAGCTGTCAATATTGACCTGCATGTGGTCTAAGGTGGCTCCAAACTCCCTGAAATTAAATACAAACGTATCAAATTGGACAATACCTTGAGATTAATAGGGTTGGTTTACATCTTTTTCCCTTCTTGACAAATGTCATTCTCTTTGATGGTTGGGTCACTCTTTGCTTCTCTTAGACAGTTGGCTTAAACTTTGCTTGCATATGTTCTTAATAAACTTAAACTGCAATCTTAGATTTGTTTGTATATATAAAAAAACATGTTATAATCAACCACAAACCATTGATATTACCAGTATAAGAGCAAGTTAATGAAAATAGATGGTTAGATTACATAATTAGTCAAAATGTAAGCATATCATTTCAACTAATTTTTTTTCCTGGCAACCTGAAAACTTGCCTAAGGTTTTTCCGGCATAGCAATAATTCATGTGTGCAAAGTTGTTGCCATCTATTTTAATCTTATTTATAAGGAACAGGTTAATTATAGCTTGTCTCTAGGCAAGGACCTCACATAAATGTCAATATGTTTAATAGTAAACAGGTCTACAAGAAAGTATCAGTCTGGAGTGTCACGTTGTCAACTGATGTTGGTGAACATCTAATACACCAACTTCTTCTTTCTATTGAAAGTTAAAGGAGCGCTGTGTGGTTTAAGGTTTCCTTTTTCTGTCAGAGCTACCAACCTAGCAAAACATAAAAAAGAAACCCAGATTGCCACAGAAAAAGAATTTGAATCAATTTTTGTTTGTAAATTAAACTTACTCTCAATATTTGCAATACACAATGACTATTACAAGAATCTTTGATGTCTAAAGTGAAACAGCAAAGGCAATGTTATATGATTGTATGACCGATAAGACAGTCATGAGTGTTTTTGCTCGGATACGTTTGACTGCATCCAGCACATAACCTATTAGCATGGAACCAAGATCAAGGTATACATTCACAATACATGAAATATACCAAATGATCGAAAATAAGAAAAAAAGGCATTTTAGATGAAAACAAAAGAATGCCTGAGTAATGTTTTAAGGAATAAGTCTGGCGAAAAAGAAATGGTTAGCAGCTCTATTCTTTGTTTGTTGTCTTTCTTTACAAACGTACTTCTCTTTCTTCTTGGCCTGGTCTTGTGCAGATGTCAGCTTCTGTTCCACCTTGCGGATCTTATCCTCGGCATCTCTGCTCGCATTCTCCAGCTTCTTCTCTACCAGACCTAGACGAACCTGGCTGGTGCTGACTTCTTCTTGCTGTATAGAGAAAGAAAGACAAGAGAAGGGTAGAAAATAAACCATACAGTGCAATATAAAACTAGATGGATCTTCGACTGCGCGCAGTCAAAAATCATGACCCCAAAATCTGATGGCTAAAATGGCTCCCTAAGATACATTCAGCTACCAAGTTTGATTGAAATCTGACATTCAGTTCTTCAGATTTTACAAAAACAAGCTATTTTTGAAAATATATAATTAGTCATGTGACCTTGACCTTTGACCTCATGACCCCAAAATCTAATGGGTACATTGGCTCCCTAAGATACATTCAGGTACCAAGTTTGATCGAAT
The DNA here is from genome assembly GCA_037951105.1 of Echinarachnius parma. Taxonomy (NCBI): domain Eukaryota; kingdom Metazoa; phylum Echinodermata; class Echinoidea; order Clypeasteroida; family Echinarachniidae; genus Echinarachnius; species Echinarachnius parma. The sequence continues at coordinate 61,906 of JBAMJV010001607.1, read as the reverse complement.
CTGACATTCAGTTCATGGATCATCATTAACATTATCAACCTCATCATCACAATCAACAACCCCCTCGTCGTCGTCATCGTTGTCATCGTCATCATCATCAATATCATCATCAATATCATCATCATCATCATCATCATCATCATCATCATCATCATCATCATCATCATCATCATCATCATCATCATCATCATCATCATCATCATCATCATCATCATCATCACACCTTATGTTTGAGCTGTCTCTTCATCTCCTTCGTCTCGTTGTCCTTGCTCTCCAGCTTGTGTCCCAGTCCCTCTGCATCACAGATCTCCGATTTCACTTTCACTGCTCTGCGCTCAACAGGTGTTTGGATCTAGCACAAAGAGACAGAAATAGGATATACAATCATGTACGGTCCATGAAAGATAGATCTAGTAACTATGTTGACATATTTGCAAAACTGACAAAGGGTTGATAAAATGTGTTGATAAAAGGAGTTGATGAAATGTATGCGATCTGATATGAGCAATAACTTGCAATATTTGGTGAGAGAACATCAAATACAATAAAGGGTCTGTAGTTGCAAGACTAATTAAATGGTTGTAACGGTTGTTTATTATTTCAAGCTCTAACATGTAAAATATAATTATCTCAAATTTATCTGCAAGTTCTAATCTTCTCAGACTGGTTCTTAAATGGTGTTTTTTGTTCATATAAAGACAATAATCTCGCAACTTTTCAATTTTGGCTTGCAAAACGTGGAGTACAGTATAGTTTGTTTTCTTTCTCCAATGCCACATAGTAGAGATGACTTTTTCAACATCCAAGCAGGGATGAGAATTATTGTATTCACTTTGTCAAAATTATCTTGGTTATTTTAGTCCATAGATTGAAACACACTAGCGGTACCAGCATTTCCCAATTTAGTCTATCGATGTCTGCTTGTAATAATTTTTACAGTGACTCAAACATGCATTGCCAAGCTCGCATTCTAGAGCATTAAAATCCCTGGCACTTTAAGAGTTAATAGTTTGTAGAACATAGCACATGCAGTGTTTTACCAATATATGTCAGTGATATTCAAATACATGTATATGATTCTATTGATTAGACTGATTCTAGGAGTAGTCGGTTGACTGGTAAGTACATGTATTTGTCCTACCTTATCTTGAGGAACGTTGCTGTCATACTCCCCCTCCTGCATGGCTGTGCTGATCTTGTTGAGAATCACCATAGCCTTCACCAGGGACTCCCTGTCACACAAACAAACAACAGGAAAATGAAATAATGAAAATAATAATTAATAATGATGATGGTGGTGGTTTACATTTTACATTTTAACTTATATCATCATATAAAATAATTGTTATTAAACTGGTCAGCAAATTGAATTGCAGGTTCTACTGATATTTAGTTCAATTACAACAGACACAAACTATCAAACAAAGACATTACGATCTAGCTACTTTAAAACAATTCTTTAACATATGTGACCGGCTAAAGCAAAACCCTGCACTTGTCAGTAAAAATCAAAAAGTAGATTAGAAAGGCCTCATCACAGGCTTTCATTTGATGCTTTGTTCTAACAAATTAATCAATAATTGGCCAAAATATGATTGTTTAAGTTGTACAATTGTACAATTATACGTCTTTTACACACATTATGTGAACTTAAAATGCCTATTTCTTCAAAACATTAATTACCGACATGTGCAAGGTTTTTGCTATGGCCTGTTACATACATGTATATATCAGCAGAGAGGTGGGAGGGACAGTTAAAAGTAGTCTAAGACTTATTTCGGTCCTGCTAAAAACAAATTCACAACTTTTCATAAGATATTTGGTTCCTTGTCCCAATTAAGTTTAATGGCCAGATGCTTTCTGTTGGTAGCCCCTGGCCAGATGTTGATAAATCATGTTATTTCTTTGCCTCCTAATATCAGAAAGCAATTTTGACAGTGACTAAAATGATAAATCACAAACAATCATCACGAATGCACATCTTTTAAAGAGGGATATAACATGGTTAAATACCGGAAGCTCTTGTATGGACCCTGGTCAGCCTTCCCAAAGGACAACTCTGATGCCTTGTCTGCAAACTGCTCCAGCCTCTTCATAGGCACCCCATCCGTATCTGAAATAAAAAATACATACATACAGATTCAACGTTCGGGTCATGTTGTTAAAAAGTGAGCTTAGTCAACCTTTATTCAGGACTGGTCAAAAATACTTGGGGTGGTCTTGAGCCCTGATCTACATCTACGCCTATGTAGAATGAGTGCTAATATAAAGCAAGAATAAATTGTCTTCAATAGTTCAAATGGCTTTATTTAAATTGCAAATTATATCAAATATCACCTTTGTAAAACTCATTTGAATCATGTTCTAATGATTGATTTTCTTCCTTCAAATCATGCTTCGAAGCGTGATCTCAAGAGCATTGTGCAACCCTGCATATTCTGCTTGATGGTTTATGGTAGCTTGGTCTACACCCATTTGGATGCCTGAAATGTCCATTAATCCAACTACAGACTTGACCCCAAACTCAAACCCAATCCTAACAAATTCCAAATCATAATCATAATCCCTAATCATAATCCTAAGCCTCTAATTTCTGATTTTGCTGGTAGACCAAATGGTAAGTTACATTCCTGACCACTCTAGCTAGTGTTGTGACATAACTCTTTCCTTGCTACTGTATTTACCAAACTTCTCTGTAAAATCTTCAGGTAAAAAAAAAATCAGAAAATAAATGGCAGCAATAGTTAACAATTTCTCCTGTAAGTCTGTAACTCATAACAAAATTGATTGTAAGCAAGCTTTCACCACTAAGCACTGTGAAATACATTGAAATACATATCAAATTATATTTTAGCGAAGTTACACAGAAGATAAATAAACATACAGATAAATAAAGAGATACACCAATAAATAAATATAGATAGATCGATCAATCTATAGACAGATATAGATATATACATAGATAATTAGATAGATAGATAGATAGATAGATAGATAGATAGATAGATAGATAGATAGATAGATAGATAGATAGATAGATAGATAGATAGATAGATAGATAGATAGATAGATAGATAGATAGATAGATAGATAGATAGATAGATAGATAGATAGATAGATAGATAGATAGATAGATAGATAGATAATTAGAAAGATAGATAGGTAGACTTTGTATCAATTGGTTTATATAAATACACACTGTAGGTTGATATTTAATTGACCTGTTGTTATTTATAAATCCTGTACATTTTGAGGCAGATTAATAACATCAAATTCTCCAGTAAAATAAATGTGTGAGTTCAAGCTGCCTTATTTATAAGGGTACAAAGGTACTAGTATGTCTTTTAATAAATTGATGAAAATCAAAACAAAATAGGAAAAATACCAAAAAATACTATACAAATAGACAACCCCCCCCCCCCCCCCGAGTATCCCTCCAGCAAGTTAGCCCACATTACTCCCTTGCGTCTTTGAGTAACTATTGACCAAACACTGGTGGTTTTCATATCCAGTTGTTCTTTATTTTGCCATACTCGACAATCCCCTAAGATGTCATGCAACCTTATACTTCACGCTCTGCGGCAGGCAAGGATTCATGAGATAGGAAATTGATCCGTTTCACACTTGACTTTCCCATTTTACTCAGGGGGAGATAATGCATGACCATGCTCACAAGCATTATTGTGATAGGTTGACAGGGAATCTGTCTGGCCCCCATAATAAAAATGGTATATTCTTCATATTACTTGGCAAAATGTTGAGCCCAATGCTATTTAACAGTCAATACTAAAGAGAGTCGAGAGAGACTCTTCCAATGTATTCAGAGGGGTGGTAGCTTATGCTCAGAAAGCACACAAACATGTTACACTCTGAGACATAACAAAGATTCAGATGGAACCTAAATTAGAAAATGGTATCTCCTGTTTTATTTGCATATCAATTGATATCATTACTCACCAGGCAAAGTAAGGCGCTCCCAAATTTCTAACAGGGGTTTAAAGAGTTTATGCACATGCAGACAAACACAGTACAGTAACAAAGATTCAAGTGGAACCTAAATTAAACAATATAGTTTGTTCGTGTAACTAGTATTTCTATAAAATAAAAGACTCTTCCAATTTAATTGGAGGGGTAGGAAAAAAAGCAAAGGCGGGGGAGGAGGGGGGGGGGGTGCATCTCACCTCTCCTCCATGAAACAAATGAACATGTACAAATCTGATTAATTTCTTATGTCAAGGATGCCCCTGGCCTCATATCGGAATCATACCGATGAGAGGCCAGGGCCCTCATAAGAATACCTTCCCCCCTCATTAGAATCCCTGCCTTCAACATCAGCATACCTTGCCCATTTCATTGGAATACTTGCCCCCTCATCAGAATACCTGCCCCCCCCCCCCCCCCCCCTATAAAACAGAGTACCTGTTCCCCTCCTTGGAATACCTGCCCCCTTTCTTTGGCTGCTATCTAGGTTGACCTGGATATGCCACGGAATCATGGGATTAGAGCTCTGCCTCTACGTAGGGTAGGAGAAAGGCCGGGGGACCCCAACTGCAACCTGCAGGTGGCTGTACCCATCGTACAAGTCGACAGTCCTTTCAAGTGTTGACGTACATGTAAATATCGAATCACGTAAAACTATTGCTCAAAATTTATATGGAGAGAGCTAGGGTTCCATTGGGGGATTCAAACTCTTGACATGCATTAGGTATTATTGCAGTGTAGAAGTTGAGTACTGTATGGCATGATACTAAACCCTCTGAATTAAAGAAGGGTTAATACTTTTAATACCCAATAATCAAAAGCTGTTGTTTTTTTAGTTTTAGTTATATTCCATTGTTATGTTATGGACACAGTGTTGGATTTAGAAGGGCTGCTTGAAGTTCTGCTTTCGTCTCTACAACTACAAGAGAGAGAGAGGGAGAGTTCTGGGGAGAGGGGGGGAGGGGTGTTCAATTGTTTTCTACCTTGGACAAAATGGGGTTGTTGTTATTCTTCCATTATTACTCTCCATATATGTATTATTAAAAAGCTTTGCTGTTAAATGCAATATTAAACCCATTCAATCTTCTGAGATAGGGTCCATTGTATGGTAGATCAGAGAATGAATGTATACCAGAAGTCTGGAATTCTATACCAAAGCCTTGGATAGTAGGGTGTGAAACCAAGAGATAACTCCAAACAATCATCATGTTCTTCTTAATAAAAAAAAAAATGCTTCATGAATTTCAATGCCCCAAAAAGGAACATTGAAGTTCATAACAGGTTCACATATTTTAAGTGTAGTACTCATGAATAGCATAATAATGTTGAAAATCAAATAATGATGAGATCAAAACCCTATTGTTTTCTCCTCCCCCCTCCCCTCCCCTCCCCCACCCCTCCCCTTGTTCCCTTTCCCTTTCCCTTTCCATATCCCTCTGACAATAGCCTATAATGTTTTTATTTTCCCTATGGTGGCTTGAAAATGAAGGAAAAAACAGGCTGCCTTCAAAAGCCCATACGTGAGAAAGGTTCTCAGAGGTGCATGCATGGATAGGAATCAATACCAGAGTATTTAATTACAGATAATCATCGCAGACAACCACATCCCTGGGGTACAGCGCTAAGCTTTTCTTCTTTGTGGCATATATGTGCTGTTGTAAAGGGTGCGAGTAAGAAGGGCGGCAAGTCATTTTCTTTTATTTTTGCGATAAATTACACTTTTGGAGCATTGAAGATCCCAATTTCTTTAATTTTCTAAATAAAATTTCCCAAATAAGACATCATTGTTATCTGATAATTTGTTAACACAAAGAGAAGGCTCCGACCTTCATGATGGTACATGTATGCAGAACTTAATGTAGTTAAAATGACTTAATGCTCTTCTCACTCTCACCCGATGATAAGTTGATTGCAGTTGATATGTGAGGGCACGCAGAGTGGTTTACATAGTTGATTGGAATTAACACTAGAATATTGAGTGATGATGATAGCACGGCCTAGGGATCCATCGATTGAATAACAAATAGGCCTAACAGGTTGTATAAGATTTAGTGTGTATTACTATTTGTGTGTGTATGCATGTTTGTGTGTGTGTATCAGTGTGATGAGGGGTGGTGTTCTTAATTTTTTCTGGCAGTTGTTTGCATTGATGAGTCTCCTACATTTGTTTCTTGTTGTTTATGAAAAATCTTCAGGTTAAAATACATTTTTTCCTAGTTCTAACTTCTAAGCAAACTTTACATCTACTTTGGATCTGCAATCATATGTTTTTTTAATACTAAGTTCTAGTACGCAATTGTTCTTTAAATCTTATCTTGGCAAAGACATACATATTTAACATTCCTCTTTTCTCTTATCAACTATCTGTCAAGCAAGAAAAGCTTTGAGCAACATAATTTTCATGAAGTTAAACTTAAAGGGAAGATGATAAAAGCATGGAAAAGGGAATTATGTGAGTGTTGTTCCTTTCGTGTCGGTATTAGAATGCTACTCATTTCTTATGACTAAGGGTAGTTTATGAAAGCCACTTGCAAGTCTACACTTGTACATATACAATGTATGTACTTAATTCATACATTATACATTTTTGGAGTACAAAACATTGTTTTAAATAATAAAATGCGAACAAACTTGAGACATTTTCAAAGAATAGGCAAACAAAACATAATTTAGTACGATAACGTGAACAGGCCCTGAGATCATGTAGCTTGTGCGGTTAATACAGAAGGTGAACAGACCTCAACGCGGGGTTGCTTCGCTTTTCGTTCAAGTTGACGGACCTTTCTTCCTGCAAGCGCCTCGAAAGAAGAAAGGCCGTCCAAAGTTCATACGTGAGAAAGATCCTTGTCGCTGTTTGTCATCGCACAGCCACGGCTCGCGGTGGCTGAATAACAGGGGCAGTGGGGGTTACAAGAACTTTGCTGCTCTCTCTTTTAATAGTGTCTTGCCATCAAAAAGGCTGCTTGAAGTTCATACGTAAGCAAGACCTTCAGTCTCTAGGTGGCTTTGGAGTTAATGCCTGAATATTAAGTGATGATGATAGCACTGCCTTGGGTTACATGGTTCAAATTTAATAAGGACAAATAGTATTCATTTTCTTCCATCTTCTGTTGCAAGCCCCTTGAAATTCAAAAGCGCTACTTGAACTTCATTTGCAATTAATGCCAGGATATTAAAGTGATGATGATAGCATAGCCTTAGGTTGCAGGATTTGAATAACACGATAGAGGAAAACTATATATTTGGTTAAATCAGCTGTGGCAAGCCCTTTGAAGGCTCAACAAATGTTCAAGTTTATACAATAGGAGGTCAACAGACTTCACATCAATGGATTGGGGTTAATGCTAGAATATTAAGTGCCAATGGTAGCATGTCAGCATAACAGGGAAAATAGCTTTTGCATCACATGCCCTTTAAAAAAATAATAGAATTATAGAACTCAATGTTATAGAGGGCGACAAACACATCTGAATGGATTTCCATTAATGCTGGAATAATGATGGAAGCACAGCCTTGGGGGGAAATAATTTGATAACCAGGGCAATTGAGTTTGGTCATTGTCAAATGTCATTATTGGATTTTGAGGGCTGCTGTAGGGCTTCAAATAAGTGGTGCGATAATGAAAGATTTTGGGTGCATCTTGAGAGTTCTGTAAAGTAATAATATTTTGTTTTCCTTTCACGTAAAGCTAGGGGTCTTGAAACCTTACTGCGGGGTTGCCTCACCCATCAAATAATGAGGCGGATCCTTAGCTGCATTTATTGGGTGACAATACTGAATAGAAAAAGAAAAAGCTCCTAGAATGTTAAATCAATGTATACATGAGAGCCATGTACTTATTAAATGCAATGGTGCTGAAAAAAAATAAAAATAGGTCCCCAAAATGTCATACGTGGGAATTATACCTACACAGAAAGAGAATTAGATTAATGTCTGAATATCAAGTGATGATGATACGATATCTCAGGGCCATTCGTCATTCGATAAAGTGGGAAACAAGTTACACATATTGTTCCCTACTAGATCTTGATATACCGTATTTGTCGGTGTATTACCCGCACCTTTTTTCTGGCGGGAGAAGCTCCAAAATGGGGGGAGCGGTTAATACACGGATATAGGAAAATTGTACACGCATATTGCCTAGCCAGCGCCAGGCCGTAATACGATGTGGCTAATACACGGAGATAAGATTCACAAGTGACCAAATTCCCCCTCATACTCATACGATGCACGAAAAATACAAGCATAACTAGTTTGACCCGGTTCCGTGTCTAGACATGCATATAATGTCAGTGTGTCTCTCCACGGCCACACACAACTGTGTACATAAGTCTATGGCCTCTATCCACCTCTCTCTAATTATTGTTAGTTATTGAGCGCGGTGCATGCTTCGATGGTGAGAAAATTTTCTTGGCTCGTGGCCAGGGCCATGTCTAACGTTTTATGTAGTCCCATATGTAGTGCTGATCCGTGTAGCAAATTCAACAAAAGTTACAGATTCTTCTGCTGTGAAGAAGGCCTGATAATTTTCTTTATACTTTGGAGACTTCAGTAAATAAAACAAAATTCATAGGCAAAAACTCTCTGATAGAGAAGCTATTTTTGGTACTTTTCCTAAGAAAATGCTGACCATCTAAAGACTAAAAATCAAGAATTATACTATCAAATTTTTTTTTTTTTTTTCATGGGGGGTGCGGTTAATACATCGGAGCGGGTAATACACCGACAAATACGGTACCCAAATACATGGCCCACAAGGTTCCCATAGGCAATGGGTTAAATTCAATAATGTGTGGTGTAGTACGGTGTAGTTTCCATACAACACAACGTGAAGGCACCTGCAGCAGAAAACTTAACCCGACAACTCTCGCACCTGTAAAGGACTTTACCACGTACACATGAACGTAGCAAGAAAATGAGATTTAAACAAAAATTAAACCTTACTCAGACCTGTGTTGCCTCACTCACTGCCTAACATAGTTGACCTTTCTCCCTTTTATATCTAGGTCAATATAATGAAAAACAAGGGAGAAAAAGTCCCAAGAAGATTCTATACCGAGTACGTGTACTGATGTACATGTAGGTGTTCATGGGCAATTGGGGATTGTAATCATATTTTAGATCAATTTGCCTGAACAACACACAAAGATGGACAGGGTTCAACTTGTCCCTCTATTCTGCATAACGATCACAGCATACTGCCAGCTAGAGGTCTCAAAACCTCAGATGGGGGTTGTGCCTCACCCTTCAAACAAAATGGTGGAGTACTGTGGAGTCTTCTACAAAGGTGAACAGAGAGGAAAAAAAGGGGGCACTAAAGGTTTATTAGTAACGTACACATATGTATTAGTGAAAGCCATGCACTCAAAAGCAATGGTGTAGAAATGTAAAAAAAGGTTCCCAAACAGGTCATACGTGGGGAACTGCTCCCATGCATGCAGAAAGAGAATTAGATTAAAGCCTGAATATCAAGTGATAAAGATACGATAGCTGGGGGCTATTCATCACACCGAAGTGGGGCACATTAAGCCGTACAGTCTACCCAACAAACCAATCCAAACTTGTATTTGTGGAGTACAATTTCCCTACAAGACAACCTAGTACGTGAAGGCAGCGAATCTTGCACCTGTAGCTGAAAACTTAACCCAACAACTCTCACACGCTGTGGCAGGTTACACAATGCACGTAAGATGACAACTGGATCAATGCCTCAATATCAAGTGATGATGAACAGATAAAAAAGAACACTTTTTTTCTTGGTTGATCTAGAAATAAACCCATGGATGCAGGGTCACGGAGTGGTGCAAGCCAGAGGTCTCCAAACCTTACTCAAGGGTTGTCTCACCCATCAAACAAAATGGTGGACCCTTCTACAAAGGTGAGCAGAGAGAGAGAAAAGGGCCCGTAGGAGGTCATAATTGATGTATACGTGATAGCCGATCACCTTAATGCAATGGTGTTGAAATAAAAAGGGCTCTAGCCTCTAGACTGGTCATACGTGGGAAACCGTACCCGTGCACGCAGGAAGATAATTAGATTAAAAACCTGAATATCAAGTGATGATGATAGCATAGCCCTAGGGCATTCAGTGTTCCATATAAAGTGGGACTGGAGGTGTACTAGAGGCATACAAGACCTCTGTCACAGGTTGCCTAACCCAATGCACAAATTTACTAGACTGTTCACAGGTATGGTAAACAAACTAAACAACAACAACTCTAGGAAGGTTAAACTGTTCCCTACAAGATTTTGCAATCCCCATAGATATAATACAGGGCCCACCATATTCCCATAGGCAATGGGTTAATACTTCAAATCCATGCACCCTAACTGTAAAGGTAGGAGGTGAAAGCCTTTATGTGAACGATCTTCTTGAGCCCACTGAGCGCTTGGAAGGAATACTCCCCAGGGAGTGGAGATGGTGCACACAATGTGGGCTGGTTTGCATTGTATCCTATGACCGGGGTAATAATAAAATTGTAAAGCGCTTAGAGATGCTTATCAATCGTGATAGGCGCTATATAAATATTGGATACTACTACTACTAAAAAGAAAGGGGCAGAGGGCTTACGGGAGGTTATACGTTGTAGGTACGCGGGAACTGTGTGTACGTAGGATTGAAAATTAGATCAATGCCTGTCATTTTACCTGAATAACAAGTGATAACGAGAGCATAGCCCTGGGATATAACCTTCAATAATGGGAACCGTGCACCCTGCTCCACAACCCAATTCAGCCTTTATTTTGTGGAAAAGAGTTTCTGTAATAGATAACACATCTATAGACAGTACATCTATAGACAAACGTTGCAAACTGGCAATTATTGAATAACAAATTCCCAAACACAAACCCAGCAGCAACACTTTCTGTGAAGTAACACTTTTCACTTCTTAGGGGTAATTGTGATCATCCACTTCTTGATGTAAAAAAAAGAATAAATTCAATTTCATAGCCTTTTCCACTTGAAAGGAAAGGAAAGGGTGCCACTGATCAGTGTCATAGCATGGTCAGACTGATTTGTTTAAATTTTTAATTAATTAATTAATTTATTTTATTTTTATTTTTATTTATTTATTTTTATTTTTATTTTTAAATTTTTTTTTTTTTTTGGGGGGGGGGGCGAAGTACACCATCATTTTGTTTAAATTCCCCCTTATGTTTTGTATTGTTTTTGAAAAATTACTGGGGGTAGGGGCACGTGATTCCCCCCTCCCCCCCCCCCCCCCCCCCTTAACTATGCCACTGCCACTGATCATTATTACAAAAAACCCTCACATATTTATTTTCCTTTCCAACATCTCAACATTGTCTTTTCAAACTCTGTACTTATGTCCCATGAGAAGATAAAGTCTCGAAAGTGAGAAAAGAAGTTTGAACCCCCCCCACCCTTCACCCTTCAAAGCAGTTTTCAAATGCATGCACGACTCAATCCATTTGAATGGCAGGGATGTATTCATGGCTGCTTGGGACTAAAGAATCTAACCAAGTAAATCAAACAGATTAGTTTACCCCTATCAGGCAAATGGAATAATCTTTCATGCATAGACATCCTTTGCCAATCCATGGCATCACTGACCTTAATCTAATGTCTGGAAAGATCACTGGCTCACAATAATGACACTGCAGGGCCCCGTTGCAGAAAGCATAGACCTAGTAGTAGGTCTATGCAGAAAGTGATGCAATTGATTGTAAAGTTGCAATTCAGAAAACATGCCTCTTTGAACCAATTAGATTTGCGCATTTTTTAGTCACATGATCGATTGCAAATCTTTCTCCAACGGGGCAGAGATCCCTCTCTTTCTCTTTAACAGAGAAAACATCCATTGGGGGGGTGTAAGATGGCTGCTTGGTGACACAAATTCTTATCAGTGATTAAAGGGATCTAGTAACATTGTGAATATCCACAAATATTACTAAGAACTCGAACAGTTCTCACATACCTTGTATTCGAATTACCAATAGAAGCATGGAACTTGTTAAATTTTTCTGAATTTCTCTTTAGTTATAAAGATATTTATGATTAAAGTGTTTGGATCAATAATTCTCCATGGGAGATTTTACAACCATGTACAAAGTATAATAAAGTGCATTTATATTTTCACTCACTACTAAGTCAATCGACACTCATTTACCATGGCATTTTTACACATCACTTAGTAGATAAATCAGCTCACAAAAATACAAATTTTATCAACCCTTTGTCACTTTTTGCAAATGTCAACAAAGTTACTAGATCCCTTTAAATTTGTCTAATTATGAATTTGCCTTATGGCATACCTCCCTCGTTTACATACTACAGTATATGTCAAAGACAAACGAAATGAAAAATGTACAAACAAGGCAAGAACATGGGATGGTGTAAGATGGCTGCTCAGTGATACCAATTCTTTTCAGAGTCTAATAGGGATTAATCATATATTCAACATAAATATAGAAATCAGCATCAAGACAATATTTCATAGCCACACTACTCAAGGCAGAGTTCAGCAACGGTGTCATGCCCAGGCAACTGTGGTTCATCAAGGGGTTGGCTGGGTTGATACACAGACTTCCCTGGCAAATGGCCGGCGATTGCACTCTGGACAAGTTCAAACAGCGGACACTGGACAGAGGGAGGGGAGTTTAGAGTCACTACTCTTAAAAATATGTTCTTCTAAAGACTCCCGACAATGAACCAATCAAAACACCTGCTACACAAATGGACACCTCCAGATCTTGGAGACTAAATTTGCCATAACTAAAGGGTATTTGGAGAAAATAAGCCTAGCTACAGTCTCATGAATAAATGAAATCCCCTCCCACATAAGTGGACACTTCCAAATTCAACTTGAAGACAACAAAGTAAATGCAACGTTGCCTAAAGGTGTCTTATTCTGTATGCTTTTAATCACTCCATCCTAAGCTTCTCATATCAGTAACAAGCTAATTTCAGCTGCTCATCTTTCATTCTTCATCCTTCATATCTTGTTATCTTTCTCTGGGGCATTCTTAGCATTATTTTCCTGCTTGTAAGAGAGGAGTTTTTCCCTATTCAAAAGTGGACTATTCTGTTACCAGGGACTGCCAAACGTGTGTAACCAAACACCTTTGCCTCCTCTCTTCAGCTGTTATCCTACAGACAATCACCATATGTCATTGTGTACAAGATGCGGCTAAGCCACACATATTCAAAACCTAGTTTCCTGTATTGGAAATTACAGGATTTAATTATTGAATCTAATTATGTACAAATGATGCATCAACGCTCACTCACCCTACAGATTTGTCTCTGTATGTTGGGTTCAAATCAAAACTCATGTCAACAATACTGATACATGTAAATCTAATCAGCACCCACTGCCTTTTTACTAAAATAAATAAAGAAGGGATGAATTATTGTCATTACAATATATTGCCACTTCATTAAAATCAATCCAAACTGTACTTGCCTGATTGGGCAGCTAATTAAATATGGTGGATGTCTACATGATTTGGAAGACTAAATGTGAAATTTGGGCCACGAAACTCTGACATTCTGTCAATAATAATACATAGTGCCTAAAGGATTGATCATCATCTCATAAGTGCTTTACAATACTTGTATTACCTTGGTCATCGCATACACACACAATCAACCCACACTTGAAGCACCCATTCTCAGCTCCCTGGGGAGTATTCTAGCCATGCTACATGTTATAGGTGCACATTTTATGCATTATAAGGGCCATTCTTTGAAAAGTGAAACTTTTTCGGAAAAATTGAAGTTTTATTTTTCTGTAGTTTTGTTTCATTTTTGGAATGATCCATGTGTAAAGTTTCATGAAATACATGATTTGAAGTTTAAAATGAATTTTTTTTACTCATTTGCATAAATTTACATATTTCAATATTTTTCTAATAATCATAATTCAGAAAATAATCAAGATATCAAAAGGATAATTAGCAAGCTCATTCTTCTCACTTTCCTGTACAGGTTGATACCAACATTGTAAAAATTCAACCTTTCATTCTTTTCTAAACCCGATATTATAAAATTCCCATTTTTCCATTCATATTGTACATGTCACACACGTGACCACCCCAAAATGTCACACACGTGACCAGACGTTGCCACATAATTAAGTACTATAAAAAAACAACGGTTTGATATAATTCTCATTCATTGCTATTGTTGTACTTACAAATGTATAGTACTTCTCTGGTAATAAGATGAACATTATAGCTATTCATATTTTAAAGAATTTTCCAAATGAAATTTAGTTATGAAAAAAGCGCTCCGTGCGAAGTCACACACGTGACCCATGCCATTTGACCTCTGACATTGAGTTACGTAATCCTTATAAAATCTTTTGTGTTAAGTTTGAAAGACTACAACATATTCAAGTCACATATGAAGTAAAAATCATTATAGTCTCATACTTACTGAAATATAAGCATCCCATTTCAAAATTTGTCATGTTTTGGGTCACACTTGTGACCAAGAATGGCCCATAAAGACCCTCCATTCCTAGCCCCATTCATACACCCAAGAAGAGAGCAATGTGTGTGAATAAAATGTCTCACTGAATGAAAAATAAGATATGTTCATACAGTATGTAATTTAGTTTTGAACTCGGGACCTCATGATTGGAAGGCACTTGCTCTCCCAATCTTTCCACACCACATGATACATCCACGTCAAACTAATCAGAAACTGATCAGTTTTCAAAATCTATGGTAGATGTGAAAGTGCTAAAAAGTAAATGAATCAGCAAATTTTAACAAAATTCACCTCCTTTTAGTAAATAAGTTACAAAATCAACAATCTTCACACAAACACAAATTGTGCACATGTGCCAATAACTGCTAGAATGAAAACAGCTTCCTGTAAAAAAAAAAAAAAAAAGACAAAAGAAGGTGTATTAATTTGCACCCCATATAAAAGTGGAGCAATCCACTTTTGCTTGGCAGACAAATGATGACAGTGGGTAAGACCATTGTCAAGATAGGGGTAGTAAAATCATTTACAAAAGTTATAAATAGCTCTAGGGTGACTGTGATGTTGTTATGCATGATCAGGTGGACAATATCCTGTCTCATAATCACTCTAAATGTCATTATTTGTTCAATTTTGTTTCTATCCTGTTTGAGGCCTGAGGGATTTAAGAAGCAGCACTTGGCAATTAATTTGAACTTCTATTTCCATACCATGGAGATGCTATGGCATGAGCAAAAACTGATTTCTAAAATGAGTTTTCTCTCTTGCTAAAAAATAAAGATTACACTTTTTGATTGAAACCCAATATATACTACATGCGCAACAATGGCAAAAATATATATTTTTTTAATCAGGGAGATTTTCAATTTTGTTTGTCAGGACGTGGAAAGATTTGTAACATTTCAGGGAGCCTCCAGCATAATCAGAGAGACTTAGGGGTGCACTTGCCCCTTGATATGGAAAATAGCCTTTTCTCTCTCATCATCAGTTCAGTAGAAAGTGCCAGAAATTCACTGGCAAAATATGTGACCGGCTATAGCAAAACCCGGCACTTGTCGGTAAAAATCAAAATGTAGATTTTTACACCATTAGAAAGGCCACATCACAAGCTTTCATTTGATGCTTTGTTCTAACTAATTGGTCAATAACTGGCGAAGATATGATTGTTTCAATTTTGCAATCCTTTTACACACACTGTGTGAACTTAAAATGCCCATTTCTTCAAAAAATTAATTACCGACAAGTGCCGGGTTTTGCTATAGCTGGTCACATATTGTTAAAATATAATTTAATGTTGACATTGTATGAAATAATGCATATTCCAGGTTGTACCTTATAGTGATGCATTCTATTTCCTGTATGAAATACAACATTAGATGTTAGCGAATTCCTCGCTAGAAACACTTTGATGGTAGTTTTATCAGACAAATTTCAAACTTTTCTAGACAATGATTATGCTCTTAAATAATCAAGATCAAAATTGCTCTGAGAAAATTTCTCTAAAGTGTCCATAATGACAATGCAAATTGAATATTCTAATGTTTTTAATGTACACAATTTGGACATGTAACATGAGTGATTTCAGGCAAGCTACTTTCTTCTAAACTTGCCCAAATATATTTTTTAGAGGGCAGGATTATGCATGATACGTAATCAGTTATGTATTGTTCTTGTGTAAAAATGCAACAAATATGAAGGAACGGTAACACAAATTAACAAAAAAATAGTGCTAGTAGCCTAGCGAGGTGAGAGTGGGGGGTTGTGGTGGAAAAAATGAAACAGATAATCAGGGATAACCTTACACACACTATTTACACATCATACTATGGAAGAGTTCCAAACATTCATTTTAAGTTTAATCATACATGCTATTAAGAAAACATCACAAATCGTTGAGATAATATTTACTGCATGCATTATATATTATAAAATTTAAGAAAAACAATTTTTAAAAGGTGTAGAGCACAAACATGCACAAGGCACAAACCAACATTTTAAACAATAATAGGGATGGGTTGATAGATTCAGTCATTATTTTCACACATTATTTTAAAAAGCATCAAACTAAAGTTGAAAGTTTGTGCATTAAAGTAAAACCATGGGGAAATAGAATGAAAAATGCAAAGAAAATGGGATTCCAATGGGACTCGAACCCGAGACTCCCGGATTGCTAGACAGGTGCTCTTGTATCAGTGATGTAGCGTGGTCCGACTGATGAGGGGCACTCTTTTTCCCCCCAACATTTTTACCAGTATGCCGTTTATTGTTTTTCAGCTTAGGGTCCCAGTGGGGCATTGAATTTTGTTTATCATGTTTGATAACTACTGCTTGAATCTGATGACTGTATGTATCTGATACTGATTATCAAACATCAATCATTTGTAACTCATCATAAATATTTTGGTAATTAATAACTTTTATTGTACAATATGACCACCAGGGTTACATACATGTACAATATAAGAAGTGTTGACTAACACACACATCTCATGCAATCATCTACTACAGATAGTCCAGAGCCACTTCAGTTCTTAAATCAGGTTTGATAACTGCTTAAATCTGTATGACTGTATGTGAATAACTTTGCATAACGTTGTGATGAAAATGCAAATTACGTATATGTATGATCAGTAAAATCAGCTCTTGTTACAGATTGTCTGTCATGCACAGAGATGCACTACACCGCAGTTTGCCATTTTGAACTAGAGGCTTGTGCGCAATGCATATATATACACTGAGCCAGTGTGTTTTGCGCACCGAGCACAAAACGTTTGTAAGATGGCACAACGCATCTGATTTACAAACTAACTTTAAAGCATGACAAATGTTTACATTAAAAAACATGTGTTCAGTATTATTATTATTATAAAAACAGAGCATATCAGAGATGCAAGTATTTTTTTTAAAGAATTTAATTTAGATCAATATAAAGATAAAATCCCTTGGTGTGAATAAATTACTGGAGTTGTGGTATATACAGTTGTATGTATTCCATATTGGAACATTATAGATTTTACATTTGAATGAACCATAATTTTATAAAACGGTGGTCCACCTGTAGTTACATATATTTATTTAATTACTAAGTTATCAATGCCACCTGTAGTTATATATATTTATTTAATTACTAAATTAGGCCCTGCAAACCACTACTTTTGGGTCAACATGACAGAGTTTGAATTTAAATACAAATGATTACATTTACAATAACATAAAATAGCATGAATCCACCAGTTTTAAAGCCTTCTCTGACTAAGCCCAGCCCCTTCAAGTTTGTGATTGCAGGTACGAGGCCAAATGACATTATTGCAGGTGCGTGGCCAAATGACATTATTGCAGGTGCGTGGCCAAATGACATTATTGCAGGCAGAAGTTGCATTTTATACAGATAAATGCAATTTTCCACCTGCAATGATGTTCATGCCTTTTGTGTAGCTGAGACAGCATTTGGACATAATTGGGGGAGAGGGCATTCCCATCAATTGAGGATTTTGGAGTTCCATTTTCTTTCAAATGCATCTTATCTGGATATCTATTAAAAATGTAAAAAGTCAGTGTAAAAGTTAAATTTCACACCATTTTGATACAAGACTCCACTTTAACCCAACTACAATGTGTGATACACACTTTAAATGCTGCCTGATACGGCAAGGCTCCATAAAAACCTTTTTTGCAAGTAAATTAATTTCCTCCTTTTATATGGTGTCCCAAAACAAGAAATTAGAAACCTCAGGAACTGGTCAGTGGTCGATTGGCAGTTATTTCATAACGAATAAATGTACATTGTATATCATGTGAATTACTAAAGCATACTAAGTTGAACCCAAAGCAAACTACACTACATGTATGTGATATGCACTATCTATCATCTACAAGGAACCGCTGTCTGATGATATTAAAGGGTTAATCCGTGCCCCAAAGATAGACCATTATTTATACACAGGCTGCGCCTCCACACAGACCAGGCAAGTACAATTACTTTCTCTCAGTTGTTGACATCTGAAATTAAAATTGACTTGCCACAAAAAAAATATATTTCATGTGTCTACTATTTATAATCTCGTCCTTCCATCTACAACAACTGCTATGATTGTAGAGGCTTGACATGGAAATATTCAAGATTTGTTCCCATTGTGTATAAGTGTGTAACATCTGAAATATTTTTGTTGCCTGATTGGGCCAGTAAAATGTGACTTTTGTGAAACTTTGCTAGCCTAACATCAATTTTGTACTGTTCCTGGGTTATCGGGGATGTGCTGGTGTTGATCCCTGTTATACAGGGAAGATTTCATGACGTAACTGTATCATTATTTATAAAATGTAGTGGAATAAATGTTTTTTCCACACCAAAAACAAAGCATTCGTGATATAATCAAGTTTTCAGGAACAAACCTTTCACAAAAGGGATAACAAAATCTAGCAACGCCATGGACACCAACATATCTTTTTACATTCAAACTTTTTTCTTCCTTTCGTCAGCTATTCCAATTGTATGAAACTATTAAGGATTGGTCCCCAATATACAACTGTACCCAAGCTGGTGTATAATATAGAGAAAGCATTGTATACCTAAATAAACAAAAATTGTCAGGTTAATACACATTAACCATAATAATAATACTTTTGCGATTGTGTTATAAAAAGCAGAAGTGATGTGTGTGCAATAAATTTTTTCCTTTTTAGTGTTTAATTGTTTATACTGTATATTAGCTGAGAGCAGCATACAGCTATGTTGTTGTGTTTTACTCAATGTAGTGCTCTGCTGTGTGCTGCATAATATTGGTTTAAAGATATACTGTCTTCCTTTTGCAGGCATATTCAAGTTCAATTAAACTTTCCATGAACCACAGGGACATGTCTAGTCAGTGAAATTTGAAAGTTCACAGTAATAACTTAGGACAAAAATGGAAATGATGCAAGAAAAACCAATTGCTTTGTAGTCTAACCCTCAGGCTCATTTCCCTTTATATTTAGAATCTACTATGTTATGCATCATGGATTGTTGTAATCCATTGACTAAGTTCAAAGAAAAATCATCCTGTTACATCATACATACGTTTAACCAAAATAAATTCAATGTTTGGTTTGTGAACATCGAGTACATAATACGAAGAACAACCTTTTATTATTTCAAGTTCTAAATGTCAATATATTTTCACAATGACATATTTTCAAGTCCTAAGCTTCTCAGACTAGCTCTTAAATTATATTTCTTTCCTATATGACAATTATATTTCAACGTTAGAATGTTGGCTTGCACAAGGAAGACAGTATCTTGAAGAAGAAATAATATACATAATAATATAATGTATTTATAAACACATTTTAAACAAAGGAGCAAAGAATTAATATTTGGCAGGACTTGAATGAGACCTTTAGATATATCATTCAATATCAAAACCCTTCTCCGTGTTTGCCAAATAGTAAATAATAATATATAATTGTTAGAAAATGTTAGTTATTAGTGGCTCTGGTAGTTCACTGTATGATAGGCAGAAGGTGATTGGTTAATTTGGTAAGGCATGCTATCATTCCATGATGCAACAAATGCTCTGATTGGCTACTTATCCAACCTGTGGCCTTCTCATCAGTTGACTTGTCTTTGTTCTTAATGGCTTCATCTGTCACAAAATATCACGTTTTACCAAATTATATTCAATCATTCAATCAATTAATCAAGAAATAAAAAAATTAATTGGTAATGGAAACCATTACCGAGGTACATTCATGACTTTACTTACAAATAGATATACCAAACAAGTTTCACAAATTTATCACAATGCATAATTGAATAAGAAGTACAAAAGATATTGCATGTTTCAATTGCATGTATGCAAACGTGTATTGCATACACTGTCAGTCACACAAACACACACAAACACACATAGACATATGATGACACACGCAGTACCCCGGGGTACCGTTGTACCCCGGTATCCCGCGTTGTGTAGCGCCATCTTGAGTCCAACCATACCGCAGCTATTGCGTTGCGCATGCAGTGCAGCGCGCGATTGTATACACGCTATACCCACAGTACAGCCCTAAAAAATTAAATAAATAATTAAACAAAATGGCGGATTTTCGTCTAGTACCGTTTATGTCATCATATGCACAAATACATTGTAAATATGAAATTAGTTCTCATCTTTTCATAATCCACCTTTGTTCATTTATTTTGATTTGCAACATCACTGACTAAAATTCTAATTAATAATATAAAATCAACTCCATAACTTATGTTATGACATGCATAGTAGAGTAAGTAGTCAAGTCTTCTCTCTCTTCCCCCTCCTCCCCTTCTTTTTCTCTTGTCCCTTCTGACTTCAAATATAATTTAGAAAAACACAAATTGTACACAAGCACACACACATACATCCATGTGAACACATACACAGTCACATACAGTACATATCCACACCCACACAAACAATGCACAACTAAGTATTTTGTGACACTTATAGGGCCTACCTGCAAGGGAGCTGGCAAGTTTCATGGCATGATGTCCCAGGTCCTTCAGTCCCACAACAATCTTCTTCATGTGGTCTGCACTCTCGTACAAGGAATTCTGAACCTGTATGAAAAGGAAAAGTTTGAAGTACTCTATTTCACTATTAAGCTTGTTGTACTAATGTTATACTAGAATACCTGGGCCCCGTTGCAGAAAGAGATACAATCGATTGTAAGTTACAATTAATTGTAAGTCAGATCATGTGTTCTAAATGCGAAAATCTGATTGGTTGAAACACAAACATTTTCTGACTTACAATAAATTTTAACTTGCAATCGATTGTATCTCTTTCTGCAATGGGGCCCTGTACTACAAACCAAAAAGATATTCCATTCACCCCAAATCATGAAATACAAAAAAAATTAAATCTGTTATTTGCACACGATAAGCCATTTTGAATCACTTCCTTTGTTCTTTCGTTTGTACGTGAATGCTAAAGATTTGAAAAAACAAAAACATGGCTAAACTCCAGGGTCTTGCAACAAGTTCTTGCAACAAGTTCTTGCAACAAGGACCCTAAATCAGTTCCATGGTCATGACGTGATTCCATCGCTTAGAGAAAACCGCTTCTCAGGGCCTGACAAGCGGTATGATATTTCAGGTCTCAAGCCTGCATCGAGTAGATTTGTATCACCGTTGACACTTTCTTATCACTAGCCCCTTTCTCTGTGATAGCACTGGGCCTCGGGGGCAGTTAACACAGCTGGGATTGTTGACAGTAGTTGATAAAACTGTCAGAAACTGATAAGAATGTGACCGAGTTGATTACCACGATCGTGGAAATCAAACTAACGATAGAATCACCTAATGATTTACACTCTAATTAATTAATTTTAAATCAACAAAGATTTCTCACGTCAACCCTAACCCTAAACCTAAACATGAACTCATTCTAAATTCTAAATTCTAATATTCACTAAAACCATAAGTAACCTTGTAATAAAAGCTCAGAGCATCTATTGCCGGTAGAGCAATTGCTGTGCCACAAATCTTAGCCAAGTATGGAATAAACAGAAACTATAAATGAAGGTCTACACTCTCCTTGTCTACTTCCAATTTGGCTCAATTTTACTGCGAAGTCAGAATGTACACACCTAGGGTTGCGTTTAGGATAAGGGGTTAGCTTTAAGTAAGGTCATTAAGTGAGGTTTGGTGTCAGGGGTCCACTTTGGTGTTGAGGAAACAGAAAGTTCAGGCATTATGAACTAGACTGAAAGCAATGTAGACCAAGTGGGTGTAGACCAAACGAAAATATAGTTAAATTGAATGAGCAAGACTTACGTCGACCCCAAAGGAGATGGATGTGGGACCCGGGGTGGGGCCTTCCATGGAAGACTCCCCTCCCTGGTGTGGTAGACGTCTGCGAATCTGGGGAAATAAACCATCAAACAAGCAAATTAAGTCTGCGAAAATGGTGAGGAAAATGCTAAATAAAAATGGAAATTATATCATTCAATTTAGAACTTTGTTAAAGCTACAATGTTACAGTTACTGTAATAAAGTGTATCCTTCAAGCTGTTGAGTGTCTTTGTAGACTTTAGTCACACACATGGGCTTTGCCAGTGTAAAATCAAGAAACCTGAAATTCACAAAGGAGCTTTATGTAAACCATGGTTTAAACTATGGTTTAAAACTATGGAGCGCCATTTGTAAACTGGAGATAGAATGATTGTACACTTTTTACTTGTTAACAATGTTGAAGCTATACATTTGCTTTTACAAGGCATCTGAAAGAGGCATTGCAGGCCAAAGTTGGTATTTATCTCTACAAATACATTTTGCAAATAACTCATACCCACTTAAATTCTTTGTGCGATATCTCCTTTTTAGAGTTGCAAATGTAAAGGTCACATCAACTTGTCAAAATATTAAGATGAGTAATTTTGAATCAAAAGCAAGTCTTTGATTCTGCAGAATAGGCGATTCACCTGTGTATTCAATCAAATACAATCAATACAAATACAGAAATTTGTATGATTCTAATATTAAAAGGTGTGTGAAGTTAAAAATCACTGGCATTACAAGATAAGAAAATACCTACCATCCTGGCAAACTGCTTGAGGTCTGTGTTCGTACTGTCCATATCACGCAACAAGATCGAGAAGTCTGCTGTCTCCTGATTGGCCTGTTTGAATGATGCAAAATAAAAACACATACTTTCTTAAATACTTTAATCTTTGTTTCTGTCATGTCAATACCAAGCACATAGAGAAGACAGCATTTCCTGTTTGGCCTATTTCAATCATGCAAAATTAAAAATATAGTTGATCTACATGTAGGTCATTAATTAGGTGTGCACCAGCAGAAATAATCTCAAATTTGCACAAGGCCATGTGCACTAAACCCACCTACATGGGTATGATCATGTGGGACTAGACATTTTATGACGGGATCCTGGCATACTGTGTTTATATGAAGATTATCATTATTAGGAGATGACATCATTTTATATCGCATTTTCTTTCAAATCTATTTAGATCTACCAGAAGTCTACTAGTAGATTATCTCTGAAGTCTATACATGACTGGTACTAGAGGGCATTGCCATTGATTTGTGATGGTATTTTTTTGTACATGTATAGGGGGAGGGGATGACATAATATCTCATCCTCCCCTCATGAAAGTAGAGATGCTAGTCAGAGTGTTGACCACCCACCTGCATGAGAACCCGGAGCTTCTTGACCTCAAGGGCCACGCAGTCCGATGCGGAAGACATCATGGAGATGTGGTCGGCCATGAGGGCGCTGTTGTCAATCTCTTCCTGCAGCAGGTGCACGCTGTACAGGTGCTCGAAATACTCAATGGCACGCTCCAACGACTCCACAGTTATGTTCTCATCCAACTGTGGAATACAAGATTCAAGATTGCAACTAAAACAACTCACAGATTTAAGTCAGCTTCATGTGGGTGAGAAAAATAGGTAGTGATGTGGCCAGTGTCAATTGCTTCCTGCAGCAAGTACAACCTGTAGTACTGGACAGGTTGGAATGTGGTTCCTTAGCACTGTGTGCACCTACAAGGCTGGGATGCTCCCCACAGAAGGGGAAAATTAGCACTTTGTGTGCTGGAAGGAATGCATCTGATGAACAGGGTAATATTACTGATGCACCGCGAGTGCAAAAGACAAAACGTGCACTATTAAAGGGAACCAACACCCCAAAACAATATTCTTATAAATGAGAGGTAATAGTTTTAGAAGTCCATTCCACCTAAAAGTTCAGAAAAATAGGATACCAGACCAATTCTATAATCACCATACTAAAACATGTTTTAATGGGTCTGCAGAAGAAGACTAGTTCTATTGTTTCCAAACATACCGGTGTATAGAAGTGACGCACTCGTAAATGTTAAGTGCTTACGGAACCAAAGCCCAGTTATGTTCCGTAAGATTTGGTGATTAATTGCATTGTTTATGAATTACACAAACTTTTGCAAAGTGCTGGACAATCTTTGTTTTGGGTGGTCCCCTTTAAAGTAGCCATTTTTATTATTTTTCATAGTAACTAGCTTTCATGAGTCCTGAATGGGTTAGTAAGGGTTAAAATGGCCCACCTGATCCTTCCTGAGCAGGTCTAGCATGTGGTCCACACAGTGCTCATGGGGAGCAATCTCTGGGTACAAGGTACCAATCTTGCAAAACAGCTCCACGCTGCATGTGTGCAGAGCCCTGCAGAGAGAGAGAGAAACAAAATACAAACTTGTAAGTGATTATTTCTCACACAGGTACAATTGAAGGGTTTCATTGCAAAAACACAACAGAATGGCAGTTTTGAACATTTGAAAGACTGCCTGTTTAACAATATTAAATGTTTAAAAGTTTTTAAATCATATTTTGTTCAAATATATAAAGGTGATTGCAAAAAGACTCTTTTTATATGATACAAAATAAATCCTTTTAAATGATACTTCACTCATATATGTATCAATGTGTATAATCTATTTGAAAATATTAATTTAAATTAAAACTAGATGGATCTTCGATTGCGCGCAATCGAAAATTATGCCTCCGCTATCACGCGATTTTAATATCAAGCCCAAATTAAAGGGGTAGTACAGTTTTGGTAAGGCTGAACTTTAGTAACCAAACCTGGACAGTAACATTATAAACTAATAGTTATAACTCCACCATGCTCGAAAGGTATACAAAATTACAAACGACTAAGTAAAAAGCCTGTTATCATTAAAAAAGAGCCATTAAAACACAAGAGGGCGCTTTCTAAAAAGGCATTGGTTTCAACCATTTTTCATACAAAATTATGCATGTGATGTTTTATTGAAATAATGAATAAATAGAGAGATCATCAACAACTATTTAAACTAGATGGATCTTCGATTGCGCGCAATCGAAAATTATGCCTCCGCTATCACGCGATTTTAATATGCCCAAATTAACATGCACTGATTTAATTTTTCTTATATTTTGAGTCCTGTGACCTTGACCATATGATCCCAATCTTTGATGGCTCCCTAAAAAACAGTCAGGTACCAAGTTTGATTGAAATCTGACATTTAGTTCTTGAGATTTTGGTATTACAAGCTTTTTTGCATGTATAATGAGTCCCGTGACCTTGACCTCAACCTCATGACCCCAACATTTTATGGCTACGTTGGCTCTTTATGATACAGGTACCGAGTTTGATTGAAATCTGACATTCAGTTCTTGAAATTTTGCAATTACAAGCCATTTTCGCATACATATTGAGTCATGTGACCTTGACCTTTGACCTCATGACCCCCAAAATCTAATCAGATCAGTGGCACCCCGATATGTACACTCATACCTAGTATGTAATTGATCCGTCAACCGGTTCTTGAGATATCGCAAGAACGAGGCATTTTTGCACATACATTGATTCCTGTGACCTTGACCTTTGTCCTCATGAACCCCAAAATCTAATCAGATCATTGCCACCCCAATATCTACACTAATACTAAGTTTGAATTTGATCCGTCAACCAGTTCTTGAGATATCGCGAGAACGAGGCATTTTTGCATATATATCGAGTCCTGTGACCTTGACCTTTGACCTCATGACCCCTAAAATGTACTCAGATCATTGCCACCCCAATATCTACACTAATACCAAGTTTGAATTTGATCCGTCAACCAGTTCTTGAGATATCGCGAGAACGAGGCATTTTTGCATATATATTGAGTCCTGTGACCTTGACCTTTGACCTCATGACCCCTAAAATCTAATCAGATCATTGTCACCCCAATATGTACACTCATACCAAGTTTGAAATTGATCCGTCAACTGGTTCTTGAGATATCGCGAGAACGAAAACGGGACGTACGGACGGACGTACGGACGGACGGACGTACGTACGGACGGACGGACGGACGGACGGACGGACGGACGGACGGACGGACGGACGGACGGACGGACGGACGGACGGACGGACGGACGGACGGACGGACGGACGGACAACCCGAAAACATAATGCCTCCGGCCACTTCGTTGGCGGAGGCATAAAAACGCTTTTGACATTTTTTGAAAAAATCATCTAATTATTTGGGCCCCAAATAATTATAAGATCAGATATATTTATTGATATTTCAGCCGTTTCTGGGTCTATTTTGACCAAATAAAGTTTATTCTGCCATTAAAATTGCATGTTCTCTCAAATTCGACACTCAGTTTTTCATTACCTCACAAAAAAATTAAAACTAAACTACCCCTTTAACATGCACTGATTTAATTTTTAAAAATATTTTTCATATATTTTGAGTCCTGAATCCTATGACCTTGACCATATGACCCCAATCTTTGATGGCTCCCTAGAAAACATTCAGGTACCAAGTTTGATTGAAATCTGACATTTAGTTCTTGAGATTTTGGCATTACAAGCTTTTTTGCATGTATAATGAGTCCCGTGACCTTGACCTCAACCTCATGACCCCAACATTTTATGGCTACGTTGACTCTTTATGATACATTCAGGTACCAAGTTTGATTGAAATCTGACATTCAGTTCTTGAAATTTTGCCATTACAAGCCATTTTCACATACATATTGAGTCCTGTGACCTTGACCTTTGACCTCATGACCCCCCAAATCTAATCAGATCAGTGGCACCCCGATATGTACACTCATACCAAGTTTGAAATTGATCTGTCAACCGGTTCTTGAGATATCGCAAGAACGAGGCATTTTTGCACATACATTGATTCCTGTGACCTTGACCTTTGTCCTCATGAACCCCAAAATCTAATCAGATCATTGCCACCCCAATATCTACACTAATACCAAGTTTGAATATGATCCGTCAACCAGTTCTTGAGATATCGCGAGAACGAGGCATTTTTGCCTATATATTGAGTCCTGTGACCTTGACCTTTAACCTCATGACCCCCAAAATCTAATCAGATCATTGTCACCCCAATATGTACACTCATACCAAGTTTGAAATTGATCCGTCAACCGGTTCTTGAGATATCGCGAGAACGAAAACGGGAGTCATCAAATGATGACATTGGAGCCCTTTCCCAGGTCATTGTTGTAAACACTTCAAACTTGACATCGCCAACACGAAACACCAGGCATGGGACAAGCTAGGACATAAATAAGTTTAAACAACTTTGTGCTAACTTGGAGCATTGATTACATAATGTACATGTACATGTACATATAAGTGGCTCAATGGCGAGAACTATTGGCCAGGACTTACGTCTTGTACTTGTTCAGAATGGTCCGGAGTTTGTACATCATGAACATAAGGGAGTTGAAGAATGATAGCTGTTCTCCATAGTTGTGTCGCAACACCTTGTCTCTGTCAACCGTCTCTGGAATATCAGCCTGGACACAACAGGAATTCAAGATCAAGATAAGTTTACAGAAATTATATCAACATATGAAAGGATGTATGATAAAGTGGGAGCTGCTAGCCATAGTTGTGCCATGCAACACTTTCTCTGTTAGTTGTGTCTGGAATACAAGTTGTTTCCATGTTGCCTTTCAAGCAGCATAATGGACTAATCAATAGTAGCAGAAACATTTTACTAATTTTGTGGATTCCTCATTGTTTACAATAGCAACAACAAAGATACAGCTGCAAATGGCAAAAGTTATGCACAAGCATGTTTCATAATCATGAATTAAGGGCAGGGCTGGGCAAATGACATGCTACATTCCTGATTACATTTGTGAGTGAACAAGCAAGAATGCAATAAGGAAATAAGAATAATTGGCCAAACCCTGATGAAGAGTAGGCAGAAGAGGATGGTAAGTTGCCACTTTATAGTATACTAACATAATCACAATTGTGAGGCTTAGGTTTGGGATTAGGGATAAGAGATTAGGATTATCCACGAGAAGAGGACACATACCTTATCCCTGATATTGTTGACGAGCAACTTGATCTTGGACAGCAGGCGGGAAACCAGCATGACAACCTGCACACAGTCATGGTCACCTGATCCGGGGAAAACACACATTGGATATTAATGATACTGCATTGTCAGTTCTAGACAGGGCTTTCAAGAAACTTAAGCCCGGCGCAGACAGAGCCGACTCGACCCGATCCGACTGGTTTCAATCAGGCTAGAGGTGGGCCCGGTCGGTCTGATCTGTTTCATCGTGTTGAATTGGCCCCAACTAGCATCCGACTGTCTTTCGACTGGCAAAATGTGTGTCGCAAGGCACTGAAAACTGAGCCGATCCGAATGAAAACCAGTTGAATCGGGTCGAGTCGGCTCTGTCTGCAGAGGGCTTTACACGACATATGCAGTGCCATGTTGTTGGAACCAGGCATATTCACGCAGAAGCGTGGCACTCATTTAACCCTCTCGTGTAAATTGTATGTAAACTACAGAAGCACACATTTTGCATATTACAATATAAGATATTACCCCGTTGGTTATGGAAACCGGAAAGGCTATGTACAAAGTCTATAGTGATTTCAGAATCTCGGAGAGAACGGGTTAAAGGGATCTAGTAACTTTGTTGACATGTGTAAAAACGGATAAAGGGTTGATATATGTATATTTCTGTCATCTGATATGTCCAATGAGTGATGTGTGAAAATTTCACGTTAATGGATGTTATTTGGCAGAGTAGAGAGCGAAAATGCAAATTGATATTCGATAAACTCATCGCATGTACACAGTTATAAATTTCCAGTGGATAATTAAAAATCCAAACACTTCAATCGTAAAATATCTTTTTAATGAAAGGAAAATTCTAAAAAAGCAAAACCTGTTCCATGCTTCTATTGGTGATACGAATACAACAAAGTATGAGAGAACAACTTGAGTTCTAATACGTGTGGTTTGCGGTTGCACCATGTACATTGTGTATAAGGAGAGGATTGGTAAGTCCTGAAAAGGACTGTTGGTATTCTTTCTAGGATAGTCCTAAAAAGGACTGTGGTAGTCCTAGAAAGGACTGTTGGTAGTCCTGGAAAGGACTGCTGGTATTCTTTCTGAGCTTGTAGTTCTGATAAGAACTACAGTGCCGGTATAGTTATTGTAAGGAGAGGGTTGGTGGGTATAGTTGGTATAACTATACCGTTGGTATAACTATACCGGCGATGTAGTTCTTATCAGAACTACAAGCTCAGAAAGAATACCAACAGTCCTTTCCAGGACTACCACAGTCCTTTTTAGGACTATCCTAGAAAGAATACCAACAGTCCTTCTCAGGACTTACCAATCCTCTCCTTATACATGGTGCAACCGCAAACCACACGTATTATCTACATCACCATGGAAGCCGATACTTACAAGCAACATTTAACTTAAGTTCTAAGTAAGTTTTGTGGATTTGTACAATGTTACTAGATCCCTTTAAATGGACTGTTTCGTTGATTCTACAGAACACTTTCAATAGACTCCCTGGGCAGCGCCAGGGCACTCAAGCAACTATTACATGTTGCTACAGAGTGGGCGTGCTTATCAACATGACGCCTCCCTCTGAGCCCATTTGAAAATGCCATCTGACGCGATGACTGGGTAATTTTAAAGTGACATTTCTAGAAAAGAATTATTTTAGAAATGCATGGACCAGTGGTGACTTGGTTCACCATTAAACAAGTGATAATGACATGCGGATTCATAATGGACTCATTTCAGAAATTTGTTTAATAAGCAACATGTCTATGAAAGTAATTATACAATTATGCATATGTAGTGCAGGCTAGCTGTCCTACTATTATAAAAATGCAAAGGACTGTCAAAGTCCCCTTTTCAGCCATACCTCAACTAATTTTTCTCAAAAGAAATTTGTTGAGCACTTGAAAAATGCTTATCACCCATCTTCACACTTATTTCCCTTCTACCTCAATAACAAGTAATGAGATCAGCAGTCACTGCAGGCAGGTGGCTGTTATAAAGAGGTGGCCACAGAATGGTTTAACTGTAATTACCTCCTCTGCGCAGGAATGAATCCGGCATGAATGCGGAGAGCAGTCGGATGTGCTCTTTGGCTTGGGCGACTTCCAGTTTATACAGCTCAACTTCAATAGCCTGAATCATAAAAATACACAAAAAAAGAAATCAGTTTGTACATAGCACCAATATAAAAACAACTAGATGGATCTTCGACTGCGCGCAGTCGAAAATGATGCCTCCGCCATTACGCAATTTATTTATATCAAGCCCAAATCAACATATACTGTACACTGAATTAATTCTGTACACTGAATTAATTCTGTTAACTCAATTTTGATGGTACTCTGTCTTTTAGATCTTGACGTATCACAATTATGAGCTATCAGTAACCTTGACCTTTGCCCTCATGACCCCAAAATCTAATGACTACAATTGTTCCCTAAGATACATTCAGGTATCAATTTGGATTGAAATCTGATATTCAGTTCTTGAGATTTCCAATCTCAAGCTACTTTTACATATAATGAGCCCTGTGACCTTTGACCTCATGACCCCCAAAATCTAATCAGTTCATTGGCTCTCCAAGGAACATACATGTACCAAGTTTGTTCAGAATCTGTCAATCCCTTCTTGAGATAACGCGATCACGAGCTATTTTTGCATATATAATGAGCTCTGTGACCTTTGACCTTTGACCTCATGACCCCAAAATCTAATCAGATCATCGGCCCCCCAAGATACATACATGTACCAAGTTTGGTCAGAATCTGTCAATCCCTTCTTGAGATAACGCGATCACGAGCTATTTTTGCATATATAATGAGCTCTGTGACCTTTGACCTTTGACCTCATGACCCCAAAATCTAATCAGATCATTGGCCCCCCAAGATACATACATGTACCAAGTTTGGTCAGAATCTGTCAATCCCTTCTTGAGATAACACGATCACGAGCTATTTTTGCATATATAATGAGCTCTGTGACCTTTGACCTTTGACCCCAAAATCTAATCAGATCATCGGCCCCCCAAGATACATACATGTACCAAGTTTGGTCAGAATCTGTCAATCCCTTCTTGAGATAACGCGATCACGAGCTATTTTTGCATATATAATGAGCTCTGTGACCTTTGACCTCATGACCCCAAAATCTAATCAGATCATTGGCCCCCCAAGATACATACATGTACCAAGTTTGGTCAGAATCCGTCAATCCGTTCTTGAGATAACGCGATCACGAGCTATTTTTGCATATATAATGAGCTCTGTGACCTTTGACCTTTGACCTCATGACCCCAAAATCTAATCAGATCATCGGCCCCCCAAGATACATACATGATCCAAGTTTGGTGAAAATCCGTCAATCGGTTCTTGAGATAACGCGATCACGAGAACGGGACGTACGTACGTACGTACGGACGTACGTACGTACGGACGGACGGACAACCCGAAAACATAATGCCTCCGGCTACTTCGTTGCGGAGGCATAAAAACAAACAATGACTAATAGTTTGGAGCAATAACATACAAAAAGAGGCTATCAGTTTAATAGTTTCAATCATCAACTGATACAACTGATTAGTAGATCGGTGTTATAAATTGCAATAGAGCTTGCAAGTAAACATTTCTCTGCATAGGAACCCAGTTAAGTTGATCCCATATGACTTTGACCATACTAAGCATGATGTTTCCCCTAATAAATCTATTGACAGTTTGGTTACAACTGGGTGAAGTGTTGCAAATTATAACCACACGAACGATGGACAGAAGCCATTTGGTGGGCGGGATACTGCTTCAAAAGCAGTATATTCCAGCAGCCATTTTCTAACCAACAGAATGCTGGTTGAAGATTTCACGAATTTGAAGTGTTTTCCGATGCCATTTATCAGCCGATGCAGAAGCACCTGATGCCGATATTTTGCTCGAACTGGCAGCACTACTCTCTACTAACCTTGGACTGTGCCTTGGCCTCAGCAAACTTGGTGGAGAAGTCATAGGTGGGGACTTCAGACGGGGACTGGTCTGTGTCTTCTGTCTCCTGCTGGTTGGCAAGGTCACGGTTCTTCTCCTAATAATCAGAAATTAGTCATGATAATAATAATAAAGATTATAACAATAGTAATAACAACCACCACCACACTGACAATGACAACAACAATAATAATACAGAAGCTATTATTCCTTGCAGTTGAGAAACAGATATAGAGTAAACTGTTTTGTCTTATTTGTATATTATTCATCGTGGATGAGATTTAAAGAAAATAGAGTTGACTGTTCGTCGCATTATTTTGTTTATTTAAAACGAAAGTTACTCTTTTCAAAATGGGGCACAGCTGGATTTCTGGCTTCATGAAAATAAAATCTCTGCAACAATTATTGAAAAGAAGTGTTGTTCCTACCTGCAGAGAAGCAGTGAGCTGCCTGAACTTTGCGATGGTCTCCTGGTGGTCCTGCATGGAGTCCTGCAGCTGGTTCATCTTGACCTGGTACTGGGAGACCTGGCTCTTGGCCATGTCTAGCTCCTCCCGCAGCTCCAGCTCTGTCTCCCTCGCATTCTCCTGCAGCTCCTCATTCATGTCATTCATCGCTTCCTGTGCACAAAAATAACATACAATGTTCAAAGTGTCTGCATATTTAAGTGTTCAAGCTATATTTCATTTACAGCTCCTCATTAAATGTAGATTCTGACTTGGCCATCACATTCTCTTTGAAATGAGCACTTGTTTTGAATTGATTTTATGTATTTGTTTATTTTGATATTAGTTCGTTCAACATTTTTTTTCTTTTTTCTCCAAACGATTGGGGGGGGGGGGGGGGGCACGTGATATCTTTCAAAATTGTTCAACAGCTTATATCATACACCTATGTGCATACAAGTAAAACCAAATAAATATTTGTTCTTGTTTTTCAAAATTCTGCGAATGGTTGCCATCTTAGCAGGATGGCCCTTGAAATAAGATGTGATTAACCCAACATTTTAGACAGTGGCGTAGCGTGGTCAGATTGATTGGGGGCACACTCTTCTCTATGTATGTCTAATTTTTCAAAGGATTTTCCCCTTACATATTTTATTGTTTTTCACATTATTGCCCATGGTTTTAGACCA
The DNA here is from genome assembly GCA_037951105.1 of Echinarachnius parma. Classification (NCBI taxonomy): domain Eukaryota; kingdom Metazoa; phylum Echinodermata; class Echinoidea; order Clypeasteroida; family Echinarachniidae; genus Echinarachnius; species Echinarachnius parma. Next base: position 28,527 of record JBAMJV010001607.1, on the reverse strand, counting down.
GTAGACTTACCAGGTCGGCCATAGTGGCTTCAAGTTCCTGATATTTCTCCTCCAACTCTAGATTTTTATCGGTCAGGCTCTCCACCATCTCCTCAGCACCCAGGGCTGCATCAACCTAAAACACACAAACAGGTTGGGTTATACTTTCTAGAAAATTAGGGCTAGACATTCACTTCTTTTTTCTGGTGCCCCAGTCAAGCAAATAAAAGTGACAGAATTATCAAATTTGGTGGCACAAATCCAGAACCATGAAAAAGTCTGCACATTTGGTTGACCATTCAACCAACTAAATATGGTGTTAATTACATTTTAGAGGCCCGAAAGTTCAATGTTGTGGCTGCAGCCAATTGCTAATTCAAAGCCCTGAATACAAGCAATTAACAAATATCAATTGTCAACATTGTTAATTTGGGTTGGAATTATTGATTACTAGAATGTTATCAACCATTAATGAGATATTTTCACTGATTACAAAACTAATTACCCTATGACGACTGTGTTCTCATGGTTTAAGAACAAAATTTTCTATATATGTTTTATACACAAATTGTAAATATAAGCAATATTTTAATTGAAATGCGAAGATAATATCTAAGGCCATGTAACCTTAAAACAATACATGTATGTCTGACTTTCAAGAAGTTGGTATCAAATTATGCACAATACATGTATGCTAAAAGGAACTAAATATATTTTGTGATTAATCTTGAAATTCACAGAGGGGACAATCTGTCAAGCTTAACCCATTGAAGACCTGATTTTATTATAACATGCATTCTCTTGTACACAACCCACTCGGTTCCCGTGGTCGAGGGGTTGATATGGCATATCGAATGAGTGTACTCAAATCGTACACTAATCATTATGTTACACGGTCCTGATTAGGTTTAGGTTAGGCATGTGTGTGCGGTGGAGTACACCTCTCCTCATATGTACAGTCATATTGTTACATAACATCTACTCACCTGCTCTTTGAGTTCTATGATGGTGTTCTCTGCATCCTGCAGAGGGAATGGGGAGAAGGAGAAAACATTTATGTTTTATTTCATAAGCATGCGTTCATGATAAAATACATGGCACATGAGGATAATTGCATTTCTTTTTAGTACTTGTCATATAGGAATTATATGAAGATTAGTAATATTCCTAGTTAGAAAAGATTACCAGTTATCCTGACTGGTTAGTGGGAGAATTCAATGGGGCTCGGCCTAATTATGTAATTATCATCTTCACTAATATCATCAATATCAGCTGCTTGATACATCATACTTGTATGTAACACTGACTTCTATTTGACATCTACAGTCAAACCTGTCTCGGTGGCCACCTGTCTATAGCAGCCAACCTGCCTATAGCGGCCACCAAAGATTATTCCCTGCAGAGAAACCTAGTGTTATAGAACCTGTCTATATATGTCACCTGTCTACAGTGGCCACTTTTCTTGTTTCCTTTTATAGGTGGTCACTATACACAGGTTTGATTGTTTATCAATCTCCATGCACAAATGCTGGACTTGAATGTCATCATGTCATGACAGGCTTTGATCTCACCTTGAGGGCCTTGTTGGTGCTGTCCTTCTGAGCTTTAATGTCCTTGAGCTCCTGAGAAACTTTCTCCTTCTCCTTCTGTGCCCTCTGATGCTCCTGCTTCTCCGTGTTGGAAAGGTCGCGTAACCTGGGCAAAGGTCAAAGGTCAACAATGTCAGTTTTCAAGGAAAAGATGATGTCTTTTATCTAATAATTTGAAGAAGAAAAAATAGATCAATGTTTTGCAGTTTCGTCTTCACTTTCTGTGCTCCTGCTTCTCCATGTTGGGAAGGTGGCGTAAACTGGGCAAAGGTCAAAGGTCAATAATGTCAGTTTTCAAGGGAAAAAAGGATGCCTTTTATCTAACCATTTGAAGAAGAAAAAATAGATCAATGTTTTGCAGTTTCGTCTTCACTTTCTGTGCTCCTGCTTCTCCATGTTGGGAAGGTGGCGTAAACTGGGCAAAGGTCAATGATGTCAGTATTCAAGGAAAAACAGGATGCCCTTTTTTGTAACAATTTAAAAAGATCAAGTATGTCCTAACTAACATGTAGACATATGCAAACAAAAAATGTCTGTGATCTGATATGTCCACTGATTGATGTGTGAAAATTCCATGTTAAATTAATGTCATATGGCCCAGTAGTGAGCAAAAAATGACAAGTGATATTTGCTAAATAATTGCCATAAGTTTGAACACAGTTAAAATGATTCCTGGTATGTTTTCAAATTAAATCATAATTCTCAATAACAAAGCTAAAATTTTGAAAAAAAAAACAAAAAACAAAGCTGGTTTCATACTTATATTAGTGTTCGTAAAAAGAGAACAACCAGGGATGTAAGTGAGTTTGGTCAATTCAGACAAAGTTACTAGATCCCTTTAATACTTACTTCACAAGGGCTTCCTTCAGTCGAGTATTTTGCTGCTCCATCTGTTTCATCTGGTAGTTGGCAGATGCTCCTTCAGTACCTGTTGGCAAGGGACACAGCAAAAAAACAATTACCAATTTACACAGGTCTGGTTTGACAAGAGAATCAATTTAAAAATTACATTTTTGAGGGCAATTTTTCAAGAGCACCAGCATTAAACAAGGACTGTGAGCATTAGTGAGCATTGAACTCTAGCAATAGTGGTGCTATATATAAAAATAGTGGTTTTATTTTGTGAGGTCGTGGTGGAGGGCTCTTTTAAGCATTAGGGGGGGGGGATAATTTGTCAAGACCCTATTTAATTTTGAACTGGAGCTGGATGTATAGGTCCAAGGACACCATAAGCAACTCAACAATATCCATGTATCTGTCACAACATTTTCCTGAGAAGTTCAATTTTTGAAACGAATGATGAAGGCAGGACTCGACACTAGCACTTGCCTTATTGTCAGGCCAGTCAAATTTTTTAAAAAGTCAAATAGCTACATAGGCCAACTAGATTTTCACACTAAAGATAACAGAAATCAAATCACAATTATCTCATAGAATAAAATAAAATAAAACTAAATCCTCAAAAAACAGAACAAACCAAATTGAATCCAATCCAATCAATTCATAAACATTAAAGTGCTGATTTGCGAGCTCACCTCCTTCCTCAATCTCACTGCGTAGTAGCTCCAGGTCCAGGGTCAGTTCCTCCACTCTCTCCTTCAGTGTCTCCACCTCCTGCTGGAGGGTGTCCGACTGGGATGCAAAATACAAAAATACCAAATATAAATACTAACCAGTGCTCAACACCAGTAATCTACATGTATGATGCAGAGAAAAATACAAGAAATATAATACCCAGTGCTTAACACCAGTAATGAAGTCCAGTCCGGGTTCGAGGTTGGTTATTTAGCGGACTCATGACTCAAGACTTGGATCTGAATGGGAAGATGGTGTTAGCTGGCTGCCTCTGCCTCGGAAATGGTAGACTACTTGCCCAATGGCTCTGCCCCAGAGGTAGTTCGGTAATACAATACAACATTTTGAGTCGTGAAGAGGCTTCTTTTTTGGAAGGGTTTACAAGAAAGTCGATTCTGAAAGAAAAGTGGACATTTTAAAAGAAATTTCCCATCAGTATCAATTTCAATTTTAGCTGATCAATGCATCTAATGTGTTTGTTGTTGTTTTTTGTGGTGAAACATTACTTGTGTTGTAATAGGGTACAGTGCCATACCTTTTCTTCAGCCATCTCCTTATCCAGTGTGGCCATCTCAATGGACTCAGCCACCTCAGCCATCTCCTCCGCATGCCTCTCCTTCTCCTCCACAGCCTCCCTCGCCTCCGTCTTGGCTTCCTGCAGCTGCCGCTCCAAGTCTCCCTTTGCCTCCATCATCTTGGCCTTGAACTCTTGCAGCTGAGGCAGGGGAAACAAAGATAAAGTTGCTCGGAAAAAATTAATCAGTAGGGTGTTTCACTATCACAGATCAATTTTAACATCGATTTTGAGTGATAATCGTTCCCTTGAATCCATGCTAAAAATAAGTTTTAGTATTTAGTGCAACACCTCCAGGAGATCCTTAATCGAACATTCATTATAAAATTTAAGTTTAACCCATTGGTCCCATTCCCTTCGAGATTATAACATTTCCTTAGAATTTGTACATAGCCCACCAGGGACCCTTAAGCAAGGGGTCTACATGTTTTTGTTTGTTTACATCACTACCACAATGTATATGGCGTCAAAGTGTTTGGTGATTTGAATGGTTTTACAGGAGTAAGGACAATTTTAATAGTTTTCCCAAAAATGTGCATGAAGTTGTTTCTTATTCAATGAAACTTTAAATAAGCCGATGATCTCGTTACTCATAATATCAAGCATGTGTTGTTGTTTTTTTTTTTACATCACTATCACTATTCATATTATTATGATTGTTATCAATTATCCTGGTATATTTTCTGCTAACATTGTGGCAAGTATGTATCCATAATTATATTGTTTCATTCATTCAGTGTATTAATATCACTGACCGTAAGTTCCATCGATGATCAGAAATGATATGAACTATAGAAGATGTTTGTTATGCTATGCTGCATAGGACCCACCTGTTGCAGCTGGATGCGCATCTTCTCCGCGTCCTTGAGTTTGGTCCTGTCCTCGGCTCGTTTCACCTTCAGCGTCTCAAGTTTCTCCTTCAGGTCGTTGACGTCCATCCTTAGCCCCTCCACCTCCTCTGACGAGGCATCTCCCTGACCACTGCTAACGGCCAGAGACCCAGGAGGAACACTATCACATACAGAGAGTTTGATACACAGAACATTCAATTGCAGTTCCAATCATTAATTTAATCTAATAGTTTCTTGTTCAGGTCATTGACCCCCGCTTCCTCTGAGGTGGAACACTATCATATACAGAGAGTTTGATACAGAAAACATTCAATTGCAGTTCAAATCATTAATTTAATCTAATAGTTTCTCCTTCAGGTCATTGACCTCCATCCCAAGCCCTTCCACCTCCTCTGACGAGGCATCTCCCTGACCGCTGCTAACGGCCAGAGACCCAGGTGGAACACTAGCATATACAGAGAGTTTGATACAGAAAACATTTCATTGCAGTTCAAATATGTTTTTAAAATCTAATAGTTTCTTGTTCAGGTCATTGACCTCCATCCTTAGCCCCTCCACCTCCTCTGACGAGGCATCTCCCAGGCCACTGGCAGCTGTATATGCCCAGAGACACAGGTAGAACTCTTCAGGAAATGAGCACAGTTACAATTTACTTTTATATACTGTACATGTATTTTATATCAACTTAGAAATTACAACATTTTACACTTACACTGTCCTCATCAATCATCATCAAAGAAATTAATCTTCAACTTGGTTTGTGCAACTAATTACAAGCCTTCTAAGAATGTCTGAGCACCACTCAGGGTAGATGAAGGCAAGAAATGATTTACATCCAGAATGATGCAATCAATCATAATTTGTGACATCACGACCGATAGCAAATACGATATACGATACGCACAATCGGAGCAATTAAGTTCAATATGTCATAACTGTTTTACTGCTCTACCATTTTTGCTCAAATTTTTGCTAATTATTCCTCATATTCACTTTATTTCATAGCAAACATCACATTTCTGGGGCGGAATTCCCCTTTAAACATTTAATGCAACATACTTCATAATTATGTTGGCACAGCCCCCCCCCCCCCCCCCCATATATATACTGACAAGTAAAGAGTTAAATACACACACAACTGACCTGCTGGATGCTGCCTGTGGTGGGGATGTTTGGGCAGGAGCCGGGGCAGATGCTGAGGTGGGTGTCTTTGCACCCCTGGGGCCTGTCTTGGAGGCCTTGCCGATAGACTTCGGAGGCTGGATGCCAGAAGGAGATGAACTCTATACAGATAGCAATGATGACATACAAAAAAACAAAAACTATATTATCGCATCAGAGCTTTGATTTTAAGCCATGCACATTTCTTCATCTGTCTGTCCTACATATACATGTATGTATGCAAGTTAATTTTTGTGTAAAGCTTCTTTTTATTTGCATAGTTGGACACTGATGTTAAATTAATCATGTTTCATTTCCATTCTCAATGCATTTCTTTGTATTAGAACAATTTACACTTTTTAAAATATCTTCAAAATGTATCATGAAAACTTTGATAAGCAATGAATGATTGTCAAACTATTGAAGATGAACAAAACACAATCCATCATGGAAAATAAAACACTAAAGTCATAATTAATCCTTTATTTCCAAATTAGACATTACATTCAAACAAAACATGCTGAACAATCCTGCAGTAAGCATTGTTGGCTGTTTGGAAAATCATGCTACTTGTCTTACCTGAGTGAAGTACTCAAAAACTATTTAATAAAAACATGTACACATTTATGCAAAATATGCAATTTCATTATGGTTGAACAGTTTAATAGAAATCTGTTTGGATTTAGAACTTAACATGGCAGGCAAAAAGTGGGTACATTTCTACATTTATCATTGCATGTCTTGATATTTGATGGCTCCTTGTTATTTCAGAGCATATATTAGAATAAATGATATAAAAGGAACTTAATACTGACGGTGAGAAAATAAAGTTAAAGGGGGAATTAGTGAGTTATACAATGAAAGAATTACATGATTGTATCATTGTACGTTGTATCTTTTTAAAAATTATAACTTTTTGATGAAGACAGTATAGTGTGAGGACTAAGAGAATATTAGAATGCAATAATGTAATATGATAGGAAAATAAATTGCAGTATGTAGTTTTTAAAAAAAATTTGCATTATACTTGTACATCAAATGTAAATTCGCCAGGCTAAATTTTTAAAATTAAGTTTTCAAATCCTTTGAATACCAACTTGTACATCAATAATGAAATTAACTTAATTAAATAAATCATATTATCTGGACTAGTTTTGTACAATATATTTTTGAACACATGTAAATAAATTTGTTTTCAATTTTGTTAGGAATGTCATACTATAATGGGATAAGCTGTTGTCAACAAGAATACAATGTTAGCATGAAGTTAGGCATGATTCCTCTACCTCTTTTTATTAGCAAGATAATATTTTCATTTTGGCAAGTGAAAAATACTGAAATGTAAATTCCTTGAAAGGGCAAGGAAACCTTGGCTAATTCTTGTATTCAGTATAAATGAGGCTGATTCGGCTGTAAAAGTATAAGAATCACAGGATTATAGTTTTCCTTGGACGGAAAGTCCAATTTAAGTATTTTCACTTCAAATTAGCACCCTCTCTAATTGAATGTGACTTCTGTTCAGAGTTAACCACTATACACGTATGTCTGAACATACATGGGTCATTCCATGTCAAATCACCCCAAAAAAGTGAAAATTTTCATCGTACCCCCTTCAAATTTGCTAATATTTGGTATGTATGATATTTCAACCTTTCAAAGCGCAAAGATTTAAGTTTTAGCCCAATCCGCCCAACGGTTTTGGCGCTATGGTCGATTCTTCGGGGGTAGTTTTGTCAAAAATGGGCGTGGGCACCGTTTTTCAAATCGCCATTGTCCGTTAACCGTTAGGTCAATTTATTTTTTAATGGTGTCATTGGACTGGGGATGTTATATGCAATCCATTTATGCCATTTGTTTTCATGCATGAGCGAGTTTGGATACGATAACCTTTGACCTTAGGCTTCGACCTTCCTTTTCACCTCGTGGATCAAATAATCTTGAGATTTTTTTTGGCTTAAATCTTGGCTTGATATAATATCTACAACATATGAAAGAATTGGAGATGTATTATTTCTTGTTTTTTCTACAGCCTTGTTTTAAGTTTGCAAATTTCATGTAAAATTGAATTATTTTAGACCTACACCCATGTCCAAGAATTCTGTAGGGGTGTATTGTATGAAAAAGACCTTTTCAAAGTCAGGACTAGAGCCTATTCACACTCTGGCTCACCACTGTTAAATAGACCTGCTAATCCCCATACAATAGCAATCCAGACAAATGACATTTTAATGATACCACATGTTTCCAACCTGACAATGGCCCTGTTGCAGAAAGAGATAAATCAATTGTGAGTCAGATCAAATGTTCTAAATACACACATCTGATTGGTTGAAATGCAGAAAATGTCTCTCTCTGCAACAGGGCCTAGGTGGAGATCTTTTCTTGAATAAAATCTTCAAGTTCAAGTTCAAATTGCAAACTTGTACATCAATTATGAAAGCAAATATCTACAGGTATCCCTTTTCAATGAATTTAATGTTTCTATGCATCAGAAATTCATGCAATATTAACATGATTTGCAATCTGTACAAATTCAAACCTGATTCTTTCCAACTTTACCAAACACAAACAGTAACTACCCTCTAGACAACTGCTCCTAATTTTATAACCAATGATTGTTTAAGATTTGATCTTACCACAATATTTCTACAGTTGTTTCGTACACTATGTGTGAAAATCAGAGATACTTATCTCTTCATGCTATGAAAGAGCTTTGATTAAAGACAAATGACCTAATTTCAAAAGTCACAAGAACTTGCGCATGCCTGTCCATTTCTGTGAATCATCACATTTGCTTTTAAATGCATTATTTATGGTTTGTGAAATTTCAAATTGCACTGTTTTTTTATTGCAATTAATGCATTTAAAAACAAGTGCCATTAAAAATCAAAATGAGTGGAATATCAAACAGCATTGTTTTTGTGTTTGGTTTAGTTGGAAATAATCAGGGTTGAATGTTTACAATTGCAAATCATGTTACTATTGCATGAATTTCTGTTGCATAGAAACATTAAATTAATTGAAAAGGGATACCTGTAGATATTTGCTTTCATAATTGATGTACAAGTTTGCAATAATTTGAACTTGAAAGATTTTATTCAAGAAAACATCTCCACCTAGGCCCTGTTGCAGATGGGCAGGTCCAAGCTATTTGACTTGTGACGTACGGGACATTCACAGCTTTCAATTGAATATTATTCAAAGGAAGAAGCTATGATCTGGAATCTTTTTGGTGCTTTGGAAAGCTACTTGTAGTCCCTTCCTAAAATGCAAAAAAAAATATTCAAAATGCTCGTTAAAATTTAATTATGCTAATAAATATGCAGTGTGACGTACGGGACCAGAGAAATTATGACTTTAAAAAAAAAATGTGTATTGTGAAAACTCTCTGAATCTACATGGCAGATAACAACTTATTCCTGATATATGCATTTAGTAACCATTAATATACACACTGCAAAAAAAAAAAAAAAAATTATGACCTTTTATCCCATGATAATTAATGAAAGAAAATAGGTATGCGCGTGACGTACGGGACATGTGACGTACGGGACATTTTTCCCTCATGTTTTATTTGTCATTTTCCTGCTTTTATTTTTAAATCTTTGGGTCCATTTTGCAATATATAGATTCTTATTGTATTTATTCAATATTGTGATGATTTAAAACTCAAAAACAGCTTCCGCAATACATTATAATAAGACTTTAACAAATTGAAGCTCTGAAATCCGATAATTTGCATTAATTATGCTAATTACTAATTAAGAATTAATATTTGATTTGGCTTCAAAAGATGTGGGATACATCTATCTGATGTAAATTACTTTCAATATTGACAAAAAAGATTTGAATATGAGAAAATTAAACAGAATCATCATAAATTTGGCAACTTACATGAAATCCTACACATGGGACTATTTAGAAGAAAAACTAAAAATATTTTGTGCCTTTTTAGCACTTTCTTGCAGTTTTTTAACCTGTTTGGAAGGTCTCGGTGTACTGAACCAATGTAATACTATATTTCCTTCATTGACATGCAGTTTCCCTACTCAAATTGACTGTCCAGTATTTTAGATAATTATTTAAAGGTAATTTTGAGGTATTTCAAATTTCCCCCTCCAGACACATTTTCATCAGTATGTAGCTATAACGCGAAGTATGATGTGGTCATTATGTAATTACTTTTAGAGGTAACTCCTAAAGGTAAGACCTATTTATTCTGAAATTTTTAAGAGTATCTAAGCAAGAATTATTATGATAATCAGTGGTAAAACAAAAAACAAATAATTTTCACCTGGCTTGCCATTGCTTTAACACTGAAAATGTCCCGTACGTCACACTTTTGTCCCGTACGTCACATGTCTTAATTAGCTAATAAAATCAAAACGAAAAATGCTGTTTTCATAAAACTTAGCTAGCCAGTCAAGAGTATGATAAATTAGAACTTCACAAAATATGAAAGAAAAAAATTCAGTGTTTCATACTGAAATATAAAAAAAGGTGTTCATTTTTGTGACGTACGGGACATTGCAGTTTGGACACGCCCTTATTAGCATAACTAATTAATTTTGACACTTAAAAATTTGGTCAACTATTGCTAGTGATTAGTTTTACTAGTCCCCATATATGAAATTAAAGCTTGATTGATAAAATTAAAATTAAAAATAGAAATACAATGTCCCGTACGTCACGCTAATATTTGAAATATGCAAATTAGATGCTCACTACTCGTTAAATATGCATATTATGCAAATTTCTGTACTAAAAATCTAAACTTCAGACTTTTAGCTTTGAAATGATACCAAATTTGTAAAGCTAAAATGAAGATGAATTTTCACCATCAAGGGGGACATTAGCTTGGACCTGCCCAGATATAGACATTTTCTGCGTTTCAACCAATCAGATTTGTCCATTTAGAACATTTGATCTGACTCACAATTTATTTATCTCTTTCTGCAACAGGGCCATTGTCAGGTTGGAAACATGTGGTATCATTAGAATGTCATTTGTCTGGATTGCTATTGTATGGGGATTAGCAGGTCTATTTAACAGTGGTGAGCCAGAGTCTGAATAGGCTCTAATCCTGACTTTGAAAAGGTCTTTTTCATACAATACACCCCTATAGAATTCTTGGACATGGGTGTAGGTCTAAAATAATTCAATTTTACATGAAATTTGCAAACTTAAAACAAGGCTGTAGAAAAAACAAGAAATAATACATCTCCAATTCTTTCATATGTTGTAGATATTATATCAAGCCAAGATTTAAGCCAAACAAATTCTCAACATTATTTGATCCACGAGGTAAAACGGAAGGTTGAAGCCTAAGGTCAAAGGTTATCGTATCCAAACTCGCTCATGCATGAAAACAAATGGCATAAATGGATTGCATATAACATCTCCAGTCCAATGACACCATTAAAAAATAAATTGACCCAACGGTTAACGGACAATGGCGATTTGAAAAACGGTGCCCACGCCCATTTTTGACAAAACTACCCCCAAAGAATAGCCCATAGCGCCAAAACCGTTGGGCGGATTGGGATAAAACTTAAATATTTGCGCTTTGAAAGGTTGAAATATCATACATACCAAATATGAACAAATTTGAAGGGGGTACGATGAAATCCATTGGGTGATTTGACATGGAATGACCCACATCACTGTCAAATGGGGGCCACACATTCAAAGGAAAAATCGCAATTTCTATCATTCCGTCCATTACTGACAAACGGTCACAACTTTCTTAATCAGAACCATTTTTGCTAAATTTTTTTACTAACAAATCTAGTTTCACTCTGCTCATTATTTCCAAAATGACTATATCTTTAGGGTTTCCTTGTCCTTTAGTCTACTCAACCTGGAACCTACAAAAATAGATTAAAATATGTTTACATGTATGGGTCAGTAACAAATCAAAAATAAAATGACCTTCGATCTCCATTGAAAATATAGTGATAACTGGTACTGAACCCATTCAAGACTGGTCCCTACAATACTTGGTCTGGGGTATTTGGAGAATGCATGTTCCTGGGGGAGGGGGTAATTGCAGCAGGGTGTGCCACTGTGCCACAGTTAACTCAGAAGCTAGGGGCTTTGGTGCCTAAGGATAGGAAATAAATAAGGGTCTTGGGAACTGATGGGAACAATTAAACAGGTTGAGTGAGAAAAAAACATTGTCTTTCAAAGTTTAAACATAAAATGCATCCATTACAAAACATAACATTTTAATAGACCATACTGCAAATAATCACAAAGTGAAGTAAATACTTAGCCTAGTTATTCATTTTGTGACTAGACCTAAACTAGAGCACTGAAATAACGACAACAAATTGTCCTTTGATTTACAGGGCTTTTGATAGTGTGTTGGAAGTTGATTGATTGCCTTCATAAGTTCATAGCAACTGCTTTGTCACAATATTTTGGCTTGCCTGACATTTAGAACCAGAAACCACTGACAATGCATCTAGGCAGTGCTTTGTATCACACTTTAGTTCTCTTTGGCTAATTATATAAGTTTTGTAAAATATGCTTTTCAATCAACTTGCCAATACTACAAGAGCCAAGGAGAAGTCATAAGATTCATCAGCTAAAATGATGCAAAATGTGTTTAATTTAAAGTACAAAAATTGTACAAAATTCCTGTTGAATTTTGAAAGTTTTTCTAGTTCGAAATAGTTTTAATTTCAAAATTAGAATTAATATTTTAATTCAAAGATTAAAACAATGCAAAATACAATTTTATCTATTGACAAAAGTGAAATTTTTATACACAAAATTGCTAATTCAGAAATCAATAAGGTATCTATGCGTATCAAAATGTAGAGATTTTCTAAAATAATACTTCATGAGAAACAATTCATAAGCTGTTCGTAACTGAAATATGCAAGTATGTACAGTTAGTGAGGTTAGCTGTTAGCATTTAATTAGTAATTAATTACAACAGGGTAAAAATATATTGGAGACATCCTCACACCATGCCATATTGTAGTCAACATTGGTTGGGCCATTCACATACAATAAAAACAGCTTTCAAGATTGAACAATAAATTCAAAATCATGATGCAAAGTTTGTTGTTGTTATTTCTACATCTGTCAACAATTGCGAATGGGAGTAAAAAACAACAACAAACAAACAAACAAAAAAACAAAATTTGGAACAATGCTTGAATTTCATTTTATAATCCAGGTGTAAATGGACCTGGTTATGAGGGTGTCTAGCATGTCTAGGGTGTCTAGCATGTCTAGCACATATTCCAAGAACTGTGATGGTGAGTTAGTTGGGAAATGTTAGCAGAAGGAGAAGGGTAGTGTGCATGTCACTCACTCTACGGGGTGTAGTTGTTTGACCAGGTGGCTTCGCAAACGATGGAATTGAAGTCTTTCTTGCACCAAAAAGCATCTGCGCATTGTGTCGTTTTATAGTGTTTTGTGCACAAACAAGAGAAATCACATACAAAAATCTATACTAATTCTAGGTCTATTTGAATATTGTATGACAAATTTACAAACAAGCATTAAATACATACATGTACAGGCGGTGACTACACAAATTACACATTATCATGCTAGTTCACGAACAACAAAATACACACAATAGAAACAAACATGTTAACATAAAGACAAAAATCCACAACAAATAATCTCAAAACTGGATTTTGAAATTTAAATTGTGTTAGAAATGCAGAAGCTGAGGTCGGATTTTCTGATGAAAGCTGAATAGCAATAAACTTTTCTTACACTTTCCAGCAGCTTTTTTCAAGCTCATGTACATGTAGATTTCCATTTTAAAGCCTAAGTTTCTGAATTTCAGTTTCAGAAACTGCCTATTTAAAAAATTTAAGAAAAACACCCACTATTACTTTTAAACCCTTTAAACAACATCATAAAGGGTACACATCTACATTTTGTTTGGTTTATATTTATGAAATAAGCATGTAATATATCCTGTATGTCATCTAATTGTTCTATTGTTTTATTTCCATGTGAGCTTTTGGTATCCACCCGAGTGATGACAATCTAGATTTGAGCTTTTCATAATGCCGGATGGCAGCACTAGAATCAAATATTGACCTTTATTTAGAAGTTTGGTCAGAAGTTTTTACTAAACCGAACACAAAAAGTAACTACCCCCCTAAACAACTGCTCATAATTTCATAACCGATATTTGTTTCAAGATGTCATCTTATCATAATATTGGTACAGTTGTTATGTACACTATGTGTGAAAATAAAAGATATTCATCACTTTATGGCTGAATGAGGCAATGAGCACATATTAAAGACAAAATGGCCCAATTAAAAAGTCACAAGGCATTGCGCATGCCTGTACATTGTTGTGAAACAGCACATGTGGCTGAATGCATGTATTATGGTTTATGAAACAATGCTGTTTGATATTCCTTTCATTTTGATTTTTTTTATGGCACATGCATGTATGGTAAAATGCATTAATTTTAATTGGAATTGTAAAACAGTGATTTTTAAAATTTTCAATACTATAATAATGATAATACTTTTGCGAATTTTGAAATATGACCATTTTCTCTTTTATGTGTGCCCACCTCAACCATGGATTAATGGTTACCTCTTACATGTATGTTTACACATTGTCTTCCTAACTACCATAGGGATATTTTGAAACGATTCTTGGTTATGAAATTATGAGCAATTGTTTAGGGGGGTAGTTACTTTTTGGGTTCGGTTTATTATGAATGTGAACATTCAGGACAGCTGTTACTTTTTTCTTTAATTTTTCCAAATACAGTATTTGTATAAATAATCATTTTAGGCTTATAACTACAATGTATAACTGTATGGTTTAGAGAATATCATATAAATCCATGCATTGATGATAGGGTTAGCTGAAAAATCAAACTGAACAGTGTAATGATTTCTTGATATTATAATCACAATTAAACACTATTTATGAATGAAATATTTATTTGGTACAGTAATTTTGCATAATTCACACAAGGCATTTAAAGCAAAAATAATCAATTCATAGATGCATTATCAAGTTGCTCATTCTGTGTTTTAAAAAAAATAATGGATGTTAACATTTGCATGCTCAATACCATTCTTTAAGACATGTTTGTCTAAGTTTTGAAGTTTTACATATTAAATTCCTTTATTCCAATCCCTCCAATTATTTTGTTTACCATGCCAATGTGTTACTATTCAGACATGCAACGTGACATCAATTTTCCTGTTCAGTTTTTAAAGGTGCAAAATAAAAATTGACAAGGTTTGTTATGAACAAATTACAATGGGTATGTAGCTCTATTTATTTGTGCAGTTATTTTTGTATTACAATTGTTCAATCAACTACTTCCATTTTGAAAGCATGTTTTGACGGAAAATGAAATTGTGGACTGGCAACTACATGTATGTACATGTATTTCCTGAGAAGTGCAGAAATATGTAACTGTGCATGCATGATTCAAACAATGTTGCATTCTTTCTTAGGAAGTCTTTTAATTGGTCAACCTGACTCACATTACGTTCTGTCAACTTCCTGGGATACACATTACCCCTAGATTGCTTGGAAGGAGGCTGCGGAAAATATTTGTTCAGAAACATCACCTCATAAAATCTCAACTTGGAATGAAGGAAGTCTTGAAACTGAAGACACAATTCATGCATCAAACCTTAAAACCGATTTCAAATGTAAAGTTGTACATGTTCTATTAAATAAGTACACAGGGATGTGCATGTATATGTAAATTGAGTATCATTTGTGGCCAGCTCTGGAAAAATCAGACTCTTGTCAGCAAAAAATTAAAATTAGGATGATTTTTTGTATTTATAGTAAATGAAGAATGCTTCAATCTCTATTTTGTATTGATACCAACAAATTGAAACATAAGGTAGACCTATTTTTACTTTAAATCAATGCATAGTTCCTGCAAAACATGATTTTGAGAGAGCTGGGCCCATGTTCATATAAAACTCTGCTAGCTTAGTTCCACGCCAAGTGTATTTCAAATGATACAGATTATTGAGCAACTAACACATTTTCTCAGTCCCCAAATAAGATTAGCTGAGTAAGGCCCAAATAAAAAAAAATTGTTGGATTGGAGTAACGGGCAACCAAACATTAGGGTAGGTAGGTAGGGTTTTTTATTTTTTATTTTTATTTTTATTTTTTGCAGGATTCGCACAAATACACAAAAACACACATATATAACACACACATTACACATATCGCAATTGCAATTGCAAAAAAATAAAAAAATAAAAAAATAAAAATCTGAAAAAACCTTTAGGGTCGGCGGTATTTTTAGGGTCGGGCGGGTTACGCCAATCCAACAATTTATCTTAGGTACCCACTAACTTAACCCCAGTTAGCAACTAAAAGATCTTTTGTTATTAATTCTTAGCCACTTTATCCAAAATAGACTTGGCAAGAAAGTAAGCTAGTGAGGTTTTATGAATATGGATGGGCCCAGGTCACTAATTCGTTAAACTCACATTTGTTTCTCACAATGTAGTCTTAATTGTCTTAGACTCTCTTTTGTTTCAATTCTGTGATTTACATTTACATGTATATTCCCACATTGAGTTTGCTGGATGTTATACACAGATACATAAGAACTTCAACATTACTTAGTAATGTTGAAGTTCCTATCACAAATAGAACATGAAACACAATTATTGAGGAAAATTGAAGAAAGAAGCAAGGCTGTACATGTATGTACAGGGAATTAAACACAATTAAACATAATTACACAAACAGAAGTTACAAAACACCCTTTCAAAATAAATAAGGACCTGGCAACAGTCAGAATATTTTTTTTTTAGAAGATAGAAATTTTAACCTTTTCGAAAAAATGAACAAAAGGATTAAGAAAACATGTCATATTTCCAAATATTTGCTTCAAGTATTACTAAAAATGGAAGATCACCACAAAAAAATGCATTATATAAACACAACAAAAGGTTATTGCCACCCCAAGTCACACGTTTTTAAGAAACAAATTTCACAGGAAAAGCCAGGCAAAGCACATCAATATTGAATCAGTTATTTCAAAATACAAGGGAAAGGCAAAGCATATTAAACACATTGATCATCAATAATCACAGTTAATTTGAGGAATCACAAAGAGAAGATAAACAAAAGATGTGAAGGGAAGCTATATAGCTCGACAACACGCCTAACAAACAGTAAAATCAGCGCTCCAAGTACATACATTTACTTATACATTTAGAGCACTCATTTTAATGTTTTAAAACTTGTAATGGCTAAAAGCATGCACACTAGTTTATTGAGTTTCATACACTATGCTATTAATGTATATGTAAATGTACCATTGGCATAGTGTTTGAAACTCAATAAACCAGTAAGTCACTTCTTTCTCTCACTGCTTGAATCAAGAACATTCTGGACTGAATTCTCATCAAGCTTTTATATCTAGCACCATCTAACTGGAAATTATATGTGACCGGCTATAGCAAAACCCGGCACTTGTCGGTAATTCATGTTGTGAAGAAATGGGCATTTTAAGTTCACACAATGTGTGTAAAATTGAAACAATCATATCTTCGCCAATTATTGACTAATTAGTTAGAACAAAGGATCAAATGATAGCTTGTGATGAGGCCTTTGTAAATGGTATTAAAATCTACATTTTGATTTTTACCGACAAGTGCCGGGTTTTGCTATAGCCGGTCACATATTTCAAGAATCAATCTACCACAACACCCATTAACCCGTTCACTTCATGATTCTGAAATCCCCATAGACCTTTTACATAACCCACCTTGTCCTTAAAGGGATAGTTGAGTTCTGGTAAGCAGAGTACAGTTTTAGTGAAACTGAATTTTAGTAACCAAAACCTGCATCATTACATTACAAACTAATAGTTATAACTAGAAAGGAACACAAAATTACAAATGACGTAGTAAAGATCATGTTATCATTCAATAAGAGCCGTTAAAACGTAAGAGGGCGCTCTCTAAACACTCATCGGTTTCAACCATTTTGAATAAAATATTGTGCATGTGATGCTTTGTTGAAATAGTGATTAGATAGAGAAATAACCAACAACTATTTAAATACCTATTTTGTGACTTTTTGAAAAGAGGAAGCATTTTTTTGAATTTTTAACGGCTGGTTCAAAATTCTCTAATAAACCCGGGCCCCGGGTTTATTACAAATTGTTATATTTATGGATATTTCAGCCGTTTCTGAACCGATTTTGATCAAACAAAGATGATTTTATTGTTTAAATATTATGCTCTTTCAAATTTTACACTCAGTTTTTCATTACCTCACAAACCAATTAAGTAGTCTAGCGCCCTCTCTACCAAAACTCAACTTTCCCTTTAAGAAACTGGGCTAGTTAAATTTTCTCTTGGATTCAATTGCATAATTGTACACTTTTTTCAAGTCCACGGGCTAAATTCAACCAATTGATTACATTTGGTTATACCAACAGTGTGTTGAATTTGACCCATGGGTTATGAATAAAAGAAGGTGAAATTTGAAACCTCTGATGAAAATTCTAGCCACTGACCCAGAGGTATGGGCATCCTCAATTCAGGCAGAGCACAGGATAGACAACATGACGCATGCATACCGGCTTACAACGTGCCATCATCAGAGTTTGGTGCGTATAATTGGCATGTGACTGGGAGGGTTTAGTAAGAGCATTAAGTGACTAACCTCTGACTTGGCCTTGGCTGATGCAGGCTTGGGAATGCCACTGCTGGGGGTGGTCACTGGTGAGGGGGTCCTGTCCCCATCTCCATCATCAAGGACATTGATCTGCACAAAATATCAAACAATAAACATTTTGTATGAACAAATAAATCCTCTTAATATTGTGATTAACTAGTTATTTTATTGCGCATTTGCTATAAATCATCCATTTCAATTAAATCATTAATTTATTCTTCAAATCAGTGAAATTGGAAAAATCATTAACACTAGCACTTTTACCCAATTTACCCAAGCCAGTGTCGTGCCAGTAATATTCAATGAAAGTCAAAATTGTAGTGCTCTATTAAACTGGCAACTAGATTTAATGAATCAATTCTTGTATATTTCATGTGAGGCCTCATCCATTATAGCAATTGTAATCAATAAAGGGAGCGGGATTATCGCTAGTAGACTGTTTACAAATTATGTAATGTAATTTTGAGGCTAGTAATGTTTGCTTCGGACCACCAAAAGTTTGGGAGAAAATTATTTTACTTGCCCGACCGGGCCACCAGCAAAGAAAAGTGAATGCAGATGGAGCCCTGCCACACTGACCTGTGACTGTCTGATGAGTATGCCATGGTTGTCAGGGCAGTTGAAGTATTTCTTGCCCTGTACCACTCCATTGTTCTTCCCCTTCGGCTCGTCCAGAACAACACCAATCCACTTTCCTCTGAAAGAAAAACACAACAACAACGACGTAACAATATCAGAACCAATTGAGAAATGGGAGAGACAGTATTTAAGAAATTACATCAAAGGGCTCAACACTAGCACTGGGCTGATGGCCTGGGGGCCAGTAATTTTTTTGTAAATTTCAAATATTTTTGACAACACCCTGAAGAAAAGGCAACTAAATTTTCAAACGGTCAATGACAGAAGAAGAAATGCTTGTATTCATTCTTTCATATCAAGCCTCATCCATCCATCCATGTAGCTTTGACTGATTACGAGAGTAAGATTTTGAATCTTGTATTAAAGACAGTTTCATACATGAAATTATATTTGGGGGCCGGTAATCGTTTGTTTGGGGCCGTTCAAAATTTAGAGAAAATCATTTTTGTTTAAAATATGCAATAGAATACTGACATTTGACAAGTGTATGCATATTAAGCATTGATATGAATAAAAGCCAGGCAAATTGTAAGCCAATAGAAGGGCATTTTGTGTAGAAAATGTTGATACTGAGAGGGATAGCTCTGTAAGGACAGTCCTAAAATATAATCAGGAACTAATGATAGAAATTGCTTTGTTTATACACACAACAACAAACAAATTGCAATCTGGTCTAGATGAATAAATACATAGTGTACATGTACATGTATGCACATTATGCTATGACACTTACGCTGAGAAGTGTGTTGTTCCAACGAAAGCTACCTTGCCCAGCCATCCTTTCCCAATGATCTCCACTCTGGCTCCAATTTTGACCGTCTTTTCCGTCATCTTGAGCTGTGCTTGTTACATGCCTAGTTGAATTATATAGATAAAACATATTTATGTTACTTACATGAACATGAAACATTTGAAGTCTAAACTATACATTTCTTGACATTTTCTTCTGAGACTTGCATGCTGTGCATCCCTGCAGAGGTGCACTCGTTGTGCACATATCATTGGACTGGCCATGTAATTATGACTAAGTTGTCCACATGTTCCACATAAGGGGGCTAAATTATGTCAAATAATAGAAACTAATAACAGAATATAATTTAGTTAGATTTTGGCAAAAAAAGGAACATTTGAATCATAAAAATATGATAACTAAGGATATCTAAATCACTATTTCTACATCCAAAAAAATGGGACTAGTTGAAGACAGATTTCATTCATTTTTTACTGTATCTAAGGTAGATTTTCATGAAGATTACTAATAAAAACATATTTTCCACGTGGGAAAACCCGGTAAAATAAAAAAATCAACTTGAAAATTCACTTTCGGAACCCCCGTAAAAAACCGAGTCCGGGCGAGAAAAAAAATGACGTCACATGCAGGCAATCGCAGTTTAGCTCGGTCATAGACGTACATGCTGTGTGCGATACTCACGTTGACAGAGAGATATTATTTCCATTTGTTTCAATATTTGCAAACATTTGTTTAAGTTTATATCATGGACGATATACACTCAGAGGTGTAGCTGATAAAAGGGGTCAAACGTGAAGTGGGAAAGCTCAGTAACAGCTATGCTGAAAACCCTAGACTTGCCATCTCTTCAACATCAAAGACAAAACAATAGGCTGACGATGATGCACAAAATAATCCATAACAACGTAAACCTACCGCTGGATGGTCACCTTAGCTTCAGTAAACGCGACTCAAATGCAGCCACTACTAGGAAATCTAACTCACTATCGCTGGAGGTGCCTTTTGTGAGGACGAACTGCTTCCAAAAGTCCTTTTTTCCTAATACGGCACGTGACATACGTGACATACCTTTCTCACTAACGTCAATAAAAAACTCACAAACTTTTAAACTGAAACTAAGCAGCCAACAAGCCAAACAGTTCGACTAGATCACCCCACCCTCACCGACCTCTATCTAATCTCATCAAGTTGAGTGATGCTCCTGTAGGAGTCTTTTCAACCTATCCAACCGAAGTACCGAAGTCATTGAATATTCCACAATAAACACATCCACTGTACGTGTGCTGGCATATGATTAGGAAATACTTTCATGCTCCAAAATCTTTCGGACTATCAGTATCACACAGCCATTGCTTAAAAAGTGCAGATATTTCCTAATTTTTTAAACACCTAAACTAAATTGACAAATTCAGGTAAGAAATAAACTCTGATATGATTTATTTTATGTTTTCTGTCGGCAAAAAACAGTCTGAAGGTAAACTAATGGGCAATTCCAAGCAAACGCCGTGACGGTCAGAGGGTGTTTCTCACAATGAAAGTCCAAATAACTCATAAAATCTAAATATCTAGAACCAACTTTTGATATGCATCTGTAACCACTATCCTACCAATAATTTACAATAGGCAAGAAAACCAAAATTCCCAATAAATTATTAATTATGAATATTAATATCTGCCGTAACACCGTGACGGCAAAAAGACATGGGTTTCTTACATGCTAATAAAACTAAGTAAACTCTGTGAACTACAGGAACATTTTGCACTTTTGTCACATTGATTCTTTGTACTAGACATCAAGCTAGAACATCCAAATAAAAATGCAGAAAAAATCCAATGCTCATAGTAAATATGATATCATAAATGTATCTATGCACTGTAACGCCGTGACTGTAACGCCGTGCCCTCTGAATTGTACATGTTATATATATGGGAGATATTAAAGAGATGAATAATATGATATAATTTTAATGTAGTGATCCAGAATCAATAAAGAACTAGATGAATGGGTGATATAACCAAGATGCTATGAAATGATCATCCGCATGACACAAATTTGCAGCACAGCGCCCTCTATTGATCAAAAAATCTTTTAGGACATAATTGAAATTCTTATCTATTTCAGAAGTTAGTTAATGGAACCATCAAATATTAAAACCAAAATACATACTTAAATGTAACAATGAAATATGAGACCTTTGACATCTGACCTTTGACCTTGTTTCTCAAAATAACATACAAATGTTTAATTTTTGGTCTGCACAGTGCATATTTGCAAGTGATTTGTTTCATGTAACATGATTTCAGAGTTAGTAAATGTTTGTTTTTGAATTGGTAATTATCCGAGTGACCTTTGACCTGTGCCCCAAACAGTTTCAGAAAATTGTCTTTTATCTTTCTAACATTGATTCTGGAACTTAATTGTGAGAACAAAAAACAACAACAATATTTTGACCTGTTGACCTATGACCTCCCATGACCCCATTCCCTAATCAGGTCATATACTTCACTGGACGCATACCAGTATTATTATCATGTTATCCTTCAAGGATTCTCAAACTATCTTGATAATAATATAATTTTTGCATATTTGTTAGCTATGTGACCTTTGACCTTTGACCTCATGGACCAAAATCATATCCAATAATCCGTACCTCTAAATACATGGATTGTACAAAGTTTGAACGAAATCCATCCAACGATTCTTGAGATATTGCAAAAAAAAGAACACTGGTACAGATGCACATACAGACAGACGGACATACAACCCATACACATACATGACTCAGGTAACTTTGAGATGGAAACATTATCAACTGACCCTATTCATATAATTATAGCATGAGCAACGCCCAAGCATACCTACAAAAAATATCTTACACTATTTGATTATGTCTACTGTGTTATGTCAATGGGAATCCAGTAGGTAGCGTCACGGCGTTACACAAAACGTAACGCCGTGACCAAATTGATATTGATTATATTAATAAGTGGTAAAAGATAATGCTGCTATTCAACATGCATATTATAGCCCTATGGGCTAATACAGAGAAAACAACAAATTATTTCATTCCCATTCATATTTTTCCAGAAATATTAAAAATATATGTTTTTAGTGTAACGCCGTGACATATTAATGATTGTAAATGAGACAGTCACTGAAGCGGAACGAAGAGCGAAAATGACGAAATTGATATTTATCTGAAAAATTGAAGCAATGATCCTATCAACACTGAAATAAAATTTTATGAAAACTCCTTTTTGCAGTTCTTTTATGCTTAATATTTAATTGAATGTTTTGTGAAAATAACTGAAAATTAATTTATGCTATATATTAACAATAAAATAATAGTTTACAATTTTTTTTTTCAAAAACAAAATACATTTTTGGAAAGTTCAATCTTTTAGCTTTCATTTGATACCAAATTTGTTATGGTACAACGAATTTGAAAAATCAGTGGTTATGTCAATGTTTGCTTGGAATTGCCCTAATGCATATCTTTGGTTCAGAACATTCGTTTACAATTTGTATACTAGGCTTGGGCGTCAGAACCTATTACCAGATTCTACTCGACTCCAGAAATGGGAATCGGCCCTCGATTCCTAAATAGCGTAGAACCGAGTACTCGGTTCTACGGTTCAAGTGCAAAGTAGTACCGATTCTGTGTCTATTGACTCGCGATAGAAGGGGAGAGTCGGCTCTAATCCTGACTCTCCTCGGTCATAATCGGAATAGACGCGAACTATATAGCGAACTTACGATCGTAAGTGCCAATTTACTAAATGTCGAATCTGTCTTTAAAAAAAATCAAAAGTAGCACCTGACTAATAACAGATTGAAATAATACAGTTTTATTATGATACAGATATATTTTCGTAATTTTTGTTAGGCTACATTGTATTTTTTGTTAGGTAAAATATTACCTGGAAAAAAAGGAGCAACATTGCAACAAATTTGGCAATGTTTGTTTACAAGTCTCGCTACGGTGCACGGCTAAAATAGTAACGTACTCGACCGTACTCGCACGTGTGTTATGAGCTGGGAAATATCCTGGACACGTTGTAAATCTGTGTAACCTGTCTCCGAAAAGTGGATTTTTTGCCACTTTTCTTTATCAGAATCGTCCATAAGACAGCAGTAGAGGATCGAGGAACGCGTCAACTGCATTCTCGTCGAAATTCAGATGAGTAGCCAAAATATTTCCAACCTAATTTGTGCGTTTTTGGGGTGGCTAAGTGGCAAGGTACAAAACGCGTGGACTTTGCCCTAAGACGTAAGGTATGATTGTTTTTTAAAAAAGTCCAAATGTTAATGTAAATAAATGTCTCTACCTTTCGTTTTCTTAGACTAGTGTATATGATCAATTATCAATTTAAACAAATGTCTGAATGATAAATTCTACATGTCTCTACAAGTACAAACATTCTTCTGAACTAGAGTCAAAATCAATCAAAAGAGTTGAAAAGACAAAACAAAAACAAAACAAAACTTTTCCTTCAGAAAAGCTAAAAAGTAAACTGGCCTATAGCTCATAACCCCTTGTCTTGTAGGGGTGCCTATAACTCAAGTGAACACTAGCGTCGGGCTGATAGTGCCCCCGAATTTATGATCTAATGTGCACAATAAGTGTGCTTAAAATTATACATATGATACAGTACTTACCACCGATTAGATGATACATATGTGATGCAACTATGGGGTGGATCAGAATGATGATTTTTCGCTCCATTCCGCATCAAAATGAGTGATTTATGCACCTCCTCGACTTCTATCTGTGTTGTATCGCGACTTCTGAACGATCGATGATCGCGCGAACGGTCTCCATTCAAGTACCGCGCCCGCCGAATAGACGGCAGATCTGACTCGCGCGTTTAGTGGTCGTACGGTAATCGATCGTTCAGAAGTCGCGATACAACACAGATAGAAGACGATGATGTGCATAAATCACTCATTTTGATGTGGAATGGAGCGAAAAATCATCATTCTGATCCACCCCATAGTTGCATCACATATGTATCATCTAATCGGTGGTAAGTACCGTATCATATGTATAATTTTAAGTAGTGCTGTAACCGATCATCGGATCGGCATGCCGATCACGATCCGATCATACATGATCAGACCGTTTTTGCCGATTTCCAATCATGCAGAAAAAATCAGAAGATCGGATCGGCAAAAAAAAAAAAAAAAAAAAAAAATCTGTTTTTTTTTCTTTGGAAAATGATCCCAAAAAACATATTTTGGGAATATAAATGAATACCAAAGCAACATATATCCATATTAATAAGCCCAAGGTAATCTTGTATGGGTATGCTTTCATTTAAAACTGATTACCTCTCCTTTTACAAAATTATTCGCGCCGATTTTGAGCTTAGTCCCATGTGTTTCTGAAAGGTTACGCCAAATTAATCACATGGGACTAAGCTCAAAATCGGCGTGAGTAATTTTGTAAAAGAAGAGGTAATCAGTTTGAAATGAAAGCATACCCGTACAAGATTACCTTGGGCTTATTAATATGGATATATGTTGCTTTGGTATTCATTTATATTCCCAAATTGTGTTTTTTGGGGATCATTTTCCAAAGAAAAAAAAACTTTTTTTTTTTTTTTTTTTTTTTTTAATAGCCGATCATCCGATCCCGATCATCGATCCGATTTCGAAGATCGATAAAATTTTGCCGATCCGATCAAACGATCCGATCATCAAGGTCAGTTACAGCACTAATTTTAAGCACACTTATTGTGCACATTAGATCATAAATTCGGGGGCACTATCAGCCCGACCTTGAACGCTAGCGCTCCGCGCTAGCGTTCACTTGAGTTAGGGTGCCTATAGCTATTAATTAATTAATAATCTCGTACTCAATGTTCGATAATATACAAGTCGGAAATTTTGGCTATGCGCATGCGCGAGTGTGGTTGTATCCATACACGGCTCTATGGACGCGTGTGGCTGTAAGCTAAAGACACACGCGTGTGGCTGTATACACTGCCATATTAATAATAATGGTAAGATAAAGTAAGATCTTACTCTTAGTGATTAGTCATGTTACTTTGTCTTTGTTAGTAATAGTAGGCATCAGCATTCGGCGTTACATGGCGCGCGCGCGTAGACCATATTTTTGTACACGTAGTTTGCGCGATATTTGACTGTGGGCAATGCAACTTCGCTATTGCAAGGGTGGAGGGATATACTATTTTTCCTAATGTAATGCGGTCTAACAGCTGACTGAACCACGTAGTATGCATGTGAAGTATACACAAGAGGTACATTGTACTAGTAAAAATCATAGATCCGGTTCGTGTTTTGAATCAAGAAACTCGATCAATTTCGACATCGGTAAGTCATTTTTTGCCGCATTTTCGCAGTGAACTTTGCTGAAATATCGAATTTTAGAGCAATCGGAAGTATTCCGCAGTTTGGAAAATTGTATTTTTGGAAGATTCGGGTGTTTTTACGATATAATCTCGGAAGTTTTTTCTGCCTCAAGCAGTCTCACACATTCGTTTTATCGCACAAACCGAGGGTTGTGGGGCCACGATTTGGTGAATTTAGCCCTCGTTCGCCGCTGCGATACGCCGCCGCGTGTGCTGCATGCACTATGCCGTGCGATCGGGTAGCGACAGCGGTGGGCTCTGGCGGTGGGGCGCGCACGCGAAATGTAAGCTCACAGCACAGCGCGCCATAAAACGAATGGCGAAAATGGTGACACAACAAATGGGGTGAGGAATACTAGGCATAACCAAATGAAAATTAAAATTGCACGAAAATAATGCAAATGGTATTCAATGGGTTGGGACTTACCTAATCATGTAACTCAGGTGAGCGCTACCGCGGAGCGGTAGCGCTCAGGGTCGGGCTCATAGTGCCCCCGATTTTTTGCGGTAATGTGCACAATAAGTGTGCTTAAAATTATAGATATGATACGGTACTTACCACCGTGTAGATGATACATATGTTATGCAACTATGGGGTGGATCAGAATGATGATTTTTCGCTCCATTCCGCATCAAAATGAGTGATATATGCACATCATAGACTTCTCTCCGTGCCGTACCGCGACTCCGAAAAGATTGTGAACGAAAGATGATCGAAGGGCGCCTGCGCGCAGCGCGCGATACACGAATATTCATAGTTATAGCGCATGCGCAAAGCGATCATCTTTCGTTCACAATCTTTTCGGAGTCGCGGTACGGCACGGAGAGAAGTCTATGATGTGCATAAATCACTCATTTTGATGCGGAATGGAGCGAAAAATCATCATTCTGATCCACCCCATAGTTGCATAACATATGTATCATCTACACGGTGGTAAGTACCGTATCATATCTATAATTTTAAGCACACTTATTGTGCACATTACCGCAAAAAATCGGGGGCACTATGAGCCCGACCCTGAGCGCTACCGCTCCGCGGTAGCGCTCACCTGAGTCACTAATCATGTAAATCATTATGCCCTTTGAAATAAAAACAAGCAAAGGTTTATTTCACTTATTGAAACAACTGATATTTGCCCAAAATATGGTATTTAATCCATTTGTTTAAACTTTCAAGTGATTTAAGACGGGAAGTACAAAAGTAAGACTGCATAAGCCATAAATATACGCCCCATCCTATTCACTCATGTAACATGTTTGAAGAGGACATGGATGTCTAAGTATGGGACTGTACACAATTATTTACAGGTGACGCCTATATTCTCAATGTAGATCTACCAAATGAAACGAAAAGTCTCCTTCTATTGTTAACTTAAGTAACCGATTTTAAGAGGAATTTGGGTATAAAACAACTAGTAAACATTGCTCACCTCGCTAAAAACGACAAAATGTGGTGCTCTCCACGTCAAATATTATGCAAATTCGCCATCGAAAATCGAAATCGGCAATAATGCTTTCACACAGATTGCTTTCACAAACAAAAATATATCTCTATAATTTCTTGCCCGCACAGAAGTACGCGACCACTACTCGATCCAGCGACCATATAGAGTGGCTTCAAATGGACAAATACAAAAATTGGCTAACTTCACGTGCACTATGAACGCAGTAAAAGCGTGTTTTTTTCACATGTTACCACCAAAGTATATAGTATAACTTCAGAAATAAGATGAAAAGAGTAATACATTGCATTTCCAATGAAAACATCTGTGTAATATTGACTATATAAGTCAAAACTTTGCGAGCAATCATACATTTCGGAAAAAGTTTTACGAATAAATCGTGAACGTAATTGTACTGCGTCTTCAAATAGCCAAATAAATGTATACCGCTTGATAAAGGGGGGGGGGGGGGGTGGGGGGTATATTAAAATTTCATTTTCTTCTAGCACAACAGAATTTACAGCTAGTGAGATATATCATATTGAAGAAGACTGACACTCCTCTTTCACGTGGTATATGCCACATCTCGGAACTTTAATTCAGAGACTTACTGTTTTTAAATTTTCCGTACTGGTCGATAGAGAGAAATCGTTTCATTTCGCGCTAAGATGTATACCGCTTTTATAACGGGGAGGTGTTGGGGAAGGGTGCGGTTCGTTATTCCGAAGGTTCGTTATTCCGAAGGTTCGTTATTCCGAAGGTCGTTATTCGAACACGCAAATTTCCTATACCTGAGTGTTCGTTAATCCGAAAATGAAATAGGGTCCGTTAATCCGAACATTTGTTGCATTATTCCGAAGGTTCGTTATTCCGAAGGTTCGTTATTCCGAAGGTTCGTTATTCCGAAGGTTCG
>JBAMJV010001606.1:0-43604 GCA_037951105.1 Echinarachnius parma | reverse complement strand
CCCCGTGATCGACGCCCTGGGCGTATACGATTGAGGAGGGGGTGAATAAAGCATCTTCACAAAATGGGGCCAAAGTAAAGTAACCTCAGTGGCGGTCACAGTATTCTGGATAAAACATTTTTTGGGAAAACAGGAAGGATTTTATTCGGGCAAACCACACAATTTCCCTGGGGAATTGGAAAATGTTCGCCTTTATATAGCAAGTTGTACAGATAATTGGTGTACGTATACTTGTATTTATTGTATAATAAGAAACTGTGTATTGCCATACTACCTGTACTACAGTCTGCGATTCGGGATGCAAAACACACCTAACCACCTGGTGACTGTGCAGTCAAGCAGGGCGGCGTTCAGGGCACGAAACATCAGCGCACAGTGGGAGATCACCGGCATGGCCACCAACAAGGTCAAGTATTCCACTTAAAGGGGTAGTACAGTTTTTGGTAAAGCTTAGTTTTAGTAACCAAACCTGCACAATAACATTAGGCTACAAACTAATATTCTTAACTCCATCATGCTCGAAAGGTATAGAAAATTACAAGCGACTAAGTAAAAAGCCTGTCATTATTAAAAAAGAGCCATTCAAAGAAAAGAGGGCGCTCTCTAAAAAAGTATTGGTTTCAACCATTTTTCATACAAAATTATGCATGTGATGTTTTGTTGAAATAATGATTTAATAGAGAGATCATCAACAACTATTCAAAAACCCCTTTTGCAAATTTGTGTAAAAGTGTAAGCATTTTTAATTTTTTTTTTTTAATTCATCGAATAAATCTGCCCCAGATTGATTACGATCCGATATATTTCAGCCGTTTCTGAACCGATTTTGATCAAAAATAAAGTTTATTCTGCCATTAAAATTGTACGCTCGTTCAAATTTTATATTCAGTTTTTCATTATCTCACAAAAAATTATTTTGTGCAGTGCCCTCTATACCCCCCCCCCCCCCAAAAAAAAAAGTGATAGTACAGTTTGGTTTAGAGAGCGCTTCAGGAGATAATTCATTTGTGAGGTAATGACAAACTTTGTATAACACGTGGAAAAGCATATGTTTTTTAAAGATAAAACAAACTTTATTTGATAAAAATCGTTTGAGAAACAGCTGAAATATCGATAAATATATTTGATTGGAATGAATGATGGGATCCACATTATTGGATGATTTAATACCGGGAAAATAATGCCTACACTTTTTCAAAAATGTACCAAATGGGTTATTGATGATCATTCTCTCTATTGAATAATACGTTTAACAAACATCGCATTCACAATTTCTTATAAAAATTGACTGGAACCAATGTGTTTTTAGAGAGCGCCCTCCCGTGTTTTACAATGTTTTTTGTATTTTTATAATAAAGGCATCTTTATTATACATACCACTTGTAAGCTTGTCCACCTTTCAGACATGGTGAAGTTATAATTATCAGTTTTAATAATATGGTGCAAGTTTTTGTTTACTAAAATTCAGTTTGACCAGAACTGTATACTATCCCTTTAATAATGTAAGAACTTTCATAATTATCATTTTTAATTATACTCCTCACTGCATGGAATAATAATGATTGGTCATGACGATACAGGGTTCGGGTTGGGTTAGGGTGGTGATATTTTAGTGGCGGGAAAAGATATATGACAGTTTTTATTTACTGTACAGTGTGTCTCAAAAAGAATGGTACAGTCAGGACATACTTATTAAAATATGATAATATGATAATCTTGTAGGTTGTTTGGTACCATATTACAGAGGAAGAGCTGTGCTTTCAGATGCTTTTTGTATGACATATTTCCATTCAGCGAATCTCAAATCATGTCTGATTGTATACGAAAATACAAAAAAACAGTTCGTGCCGATTTGCATATTTGCACTGAAAATGGCGTTGGACATTTGTTGCACACACTTGGTCTTCTCATTAAGAATTATGATATCATAACGATGTAATAATGACTAGAGTACAATTACATTTGTCACTGCTGACGCTGGAAGGGTTAACGATGTTTAAATATAGTACAATCTCCCTAAAAAGCAAGTTTTCTAGATAGAGTTCTTCCAAATTGACCTTGATTCAGGATTCTGATCGCGTCATATATAGCACTTTTGAGAGTTCGAATGGTGTCGCAAGCTGAAGGCGTTTGCCTTGTTACAATTTTCCTTTAATTGATTGTAGATATTTGTCAGGCTTTGCGTTTGAATATTGAGACCATAAAGAGAGTTACCTCAAGGGATAACTGAGGGACTACTGAGTGTAGCAAAGGCTCGAATTGTAATGTACACATTAATGCTCAAACACTACTTCAGTAGACGAATCTTTGAATATTTTGATCTTTGAATATTTTGTAAAGCCTCTGATCGTACCTTAAACAAATATTTTCTAACTGTACCATTCTTTTTAAGACACACTGTAGTTTACCATTCCCATTGTCATTCAATTTGTGTATTTGTATTACGTATTTCACATAACAGTTATGTTTTTGTGGGTTATATATCCCCTCTTTTCTATTTCCACCCTTACAAACCCATTTACGTACGAATTGCATGAAATGCGCACTTCTATTTTATACACCTGTGACCTGTTATACTCGTAATAGTTTGTTTGAATTCAAGGGCATATCATAATGCTTACAATGATAGTAATGATTGTTAAGTTTACAACTTCCATTACATTTTAACAATAAAATAATATAATTACGGTGTTTCGTATTGTACGAAATTATTGATTACATTATTTCTGTGTAAAGTAAGTTATTTATACTTCTTATACTTTCAGAGACCATAATCTTTAGCGTTACTTAATAACAGACAGAGGCGTCGATCCGTTTGTTTTCGATTGGGGGCGACATTTTCCGTGGGAGAGCTAAAAGCCCACGGTTGCATGCCCGGAATATGAAGACGGGGGGGGGGGGGGTATAAAATAATTGTCATGGGTTGGTTTTAGCGCGCATGGCATTGAAGTAGCGAGAATCCTTGCATGGGTGGTATCCAGGGGGGCTTTTATACTATAGATAAAGGTTATTTCAACTTATGTTTCCTTCATTTGCGTTTAGGAAAGTAGTTCCCGTAACCGAAATGAAACGGCATACGTTATAATCTTGCTGATAAACTATAATATTCGCACGAAGAGCGTGGCAAAATCGACATTTGCAGAGTTTTTTCAGACTAAAAAAAACTGCTAATTTGACGCTTGATTAAGTAGTTATGGTCCACTTCACAATCGGTTCAGTTCTGGTATGATAATATATAAGGAAATTTAAAAATACATACTATATTCTTGTATGTTTATCAAAGTAGCCTACTTCCCATAATGATTACGGTACGACAAATGTATACAATGTTTTTAAAATGTCTAACAAATTATCCATATTGATTTTGTTACAATAGGGTCTTTGTTTTCGTTTTTCAGTCATAATAATGATGAACATTTAAATGAAATCAAATTACAATGACAGATTTTCATGCGGAGGGAATTCGACAATGTCACCTACGAGGTGAATGACTTCATGTACGAGCTCCAGCGCTTGCCCAGGTTCTACATGATGGCGATGACGAGACCGATCGCCATGGTCAGCTGGTTGTCGCTGCTCATCTTCGTCATCCCGCCCAAGAGCGGCGAGCGACTGTCGGCTGCCGTCTCCCTTGTCCTCGGACTAACGGTCTTTCAGATCGTCGTCACCGACATGATGCCCAGGAACTCAAGAGGTAATGTATTTAGTTCTTTAGTCTTTCACATCGTTGTCATCGAAACGATGCATTAACTTAGTTAGTATTTCAGATCGTCGCCATGCCCCCGCCCCCCCCCCCCCCCCCCACCATTCAGTTATTTAGGGTACGCGTATGCTCGTTCCGTTCCCTCGCTCCCCCCTATCTCAGGACTGCCAACATTTCTGAACCCCCCTTTCGCTGGCTTTTCGCAGGCTTTTCCTGCCTTGGAGACCCCCCTTAATCCGGAACATTGCTCAATGTACCCCATATCTCAGGTGAGCTCTCATTCCAACCCCCTATCTCAGGACAGACACCCTCCCCCCCCCCCCCCCCCCCCCCCCCTCATCTCAGTAAGCTGTCATTACAATACCTTAGGAGAGATTATTTTATGTTCAAAATGGGATCTCAGTTAGAACTCAACAAAAATGAAAATCTTTAGTGTGTATGGATGGTAGAGTGTGTTTCTGATAATATTACATAGGGAGTGTAACAAAGGGCGGCACAACCAGTGGGGTTATTCATCCTACCACCACCTGTCTTTTCAAATAAAGTAAACAAAGATATGTTATAACCCCCTTTTTAAATTTCTCAGGAGTCCAAAGAGACAGAGAGAAAAAACACCCCCTTTTTTAAAGAAATCTCCGGGTGAAAAGTCAAATACATCCCCTTTTTTTTTTTTTTTTTTTTTACAATTCTCGGGTCGGACTTTGTCGCGCGGAAAGTACCCCTTTACCGGAGATTTAGGGAACACGCATGCGGTCCCTCCGACCCCGGAGTGGTGGTGGGGAGTGGTGGTGGGGGGGGGGGGGGGGGGGGGGGGGGGCGGCGCCATGCATCTACATGATGCCCAAGAACTCAAGAAGTAGCGCATTGTTGTGCTTATCTTCCCAGTTACATGCAACTTTATTAGGACATCATTACAATAATATTATGCCCCTATAGAATATCTGATGTTAGATGTTTCCGCGGTGTTATTAGTACATGTATCATTGATAGTACTGTTTGTATTTATTTATTTATTTATTAATTAATTTACTTATCTAATTGTTTATTAATTAATTTATTCATTCATTTATTTATATATGTGTTAATGTGTTTGTGTTATTGATTAATTAATGGATTATCTTGTTATGATTTCCATCGATATCCTGTATCACTTAGTATGGACAGATACGAGAAAACAAAGTCACGCAAATCAAGTAACTTTATTTAAATGTAATAAAAACCGAACTATATACATGTGAACTGACGTAGCCTTAGCTTATCGTCAGCTAACACAAACCAGTTCAACTTTTAGAATCGACTCCTGAATGTTTAATGGTTTGGGGGTATCTCCATGAACAATCACTTACTTTTATATGACTTGAAATTATATTTAATGTATCATAAGTAAGGGGCCTTGCTAAGTTAAACAAATTCCAAACATCCAAATAAGATCGGAAGTGGGTGGGTGGATCCAGGGCCATTTTGGATAAAAACAAATAAAACGGCGATGGAGATCGGAGATGGATTTCCAAAAAAAAAAAAAATTTGGATAGGAGGGTGGGTGGGTGGGGTGAGCGCTATCCAAATTTTATTTGGATGTTTGGAATTTGTTTAACTTTGCAGGCCCCTAATCGGAACCGTAGAAAAATACCCGTGGAACCGAATTATTAGTAAGTCAGCGACCACCATCCGTGGAATTAAATAAACATCCAAACTTATCTACATGATAATCAACATTAATTTTCCTACTGTATTGTTTGTAGCCTGGAATGTTGTTTGTCGTATTATTTTGTCAACTGCTATATAAGATGAATTAATGAATAATTTGTATTACTCAACTTACAACGCAGGTGATTCGCCCGTGGTAATTACCTACGTCAACAACAATTTCCTTATCACGATCGTAGTCGCTCTTTGCTCAGCCATCGTCATCAACGTCGCTTTCCGTCAGGGAATTGTCCGCAGCAAGGTCATTCGTTTCGTCTTCTTCAATGTCCTGGCTCCGATATTGCTCGTCAACACGGGCGAAGCTGTTGGTCATAGAAGGAAGACTGCTGCGACGAACTCTAACTCGAAGACGGTTCGTGGTCAGGAAAACCACGTCGGCGAGGTTGGTGATGATGAGCGGATGAAGAAGAAAGGTAAGACATTACAGCTACAATCGGACAAAGGTGTGTTTCATTATACCTGCTATGTGAATTGTGTATCTGTATTATGTAGGATTCCACCGACGGCAAGCCCCAGTATATGGTGACGATTTGTATGCGATCCGCAATGAATCAACATTAATCGGTATCTGGCTGAGGAACCAAAGGTGAAGAATCAAAACGATTTTTACCAATCACCTTGATTTAGCCCTTATTTAGCAACGAATGTGGGTGGCTGCATTTGATTATAATGGAGATGTAGGGCGATATTATGTGCGATAACCAGCCTACGACTGTCGTTCTTCCTCGTCCCACATCGGGTCAGGTTCGTCCCACATCGGGTCAGGTTCGTCCCACATCGGGTCAGGTTCATCCCACCTCCATCTTTCCCCTCGCAGCAAAATTTGAAAAATATCCACATCGGAAAGTGTCCAGATAGAGTCATATGAGAGATCTAATTAATGAATTTTTGCGAATTTACATCGACAAGTAACACGTATGATATAAAATCGTCGTGGCGCGATGATAGTTTTGAACATTCAAATTTCAAAACTCAAAACTGTCGTACGGTAGCGCTTCGCGATTCACGGCATTATGTTCGATGCACAACTATATTTATTTAAGAATTAGAGCGAATAAAACAAGTCCTAAGTGATCTTTTACAGAAAGAGATTTTAGAAAGTGTAATTAGCAATGATCAAAACAGAAATTCAATGTCATTGAATACATATTCATAATCATATTCATTAATGTCATTATTCTATTATTTGTATAAAGTATTAGGATATGCAGTATGTTTAACATTATGGTCAAACAGCTCAAACTGTTGACACCCTATTCATGTACTGTATATTCGGGTCAAAGCCTGTGTATTTGAGTCAAAGAGAATGAACGTTCGATTGCAGCAGACTCTTCATCAGAGATAAAATTACAAACCAAAAGAAGTAATCAAAACATTGACGATCTTGTTAAGCAACTGTTTATATTATATTCTTGCAGAGAAAGCTGATGCACCTTGGATGACCGATACATCTGGAAAGTGGCCGCAACTAGACGCCAACTGCACAGCAAAGGTCAATCCAACTTTCTTGTATCTCAACAGGGTTATTTGGTTGCACATTAAAGGGGAAGAGTTGATATGATTTTATTTTTTTCTTCTCCAAATTTCCAACGTATTATAAGACATACAATAACAAATCACGAACAAAGTTGTGCTTTCTGATGCAATGTGTTTGACATATTTTGCTCTGGCAAGCTCACTAAACAGATACAAGGTACAGTCAAACCTGTCTATAGTGGCCACCCAAGGGAGACAAGAAGTGTGGCCACTGTAAACAGGTGACCTCTATAGACAGGTTCAATTACACTGTTTTTCTATGCAAGGGATCACTTTGAGTGGCCACTATAGGCAGGTTGGCTGCTATAGACAGGTGGCCGCTAAGACAGGTTTAACTGTAAAAGGAAATTAGGTCATGCTACGGGCCTGCGAATGTTATTTGCCAAATTATTGCAAAGCCTTAAGCAATTGGAAAAGCACATGACACCATGCTGTTGTTAGATCTCAGTGCTTTCTCATGAAGAACATTGCAACCTATAGCTGAGATTCCCTATATGGATTGACTTTGACATAGTCCTTGTTATGCTTGTTATTAGACCGAAAATCAGTCTATATTCCGAGGGTTTGGTCCACTGAGACTGTGTCTTGTTTCATTATCATCTTACACTATCTTGTTCCTAGATGGAGGGGATAGTATGACGTCATAATATTAAAGGACCCCCTCCAGAACGAGGTGGATATTTCGATCTAGCTTGTTATAATTACGAGTAGGCACTTGTTATACACTTCTGTACTAGTTCTACTTACTAAGTTTGCCACTCCGGTAATATATAAGCTTTGTTCGTTTTCCTATTGTTTCGTTCGTTTTCCTATTGTTTTATTTGTGTTTTTATAATGTTGATGTACACACTACACAATATCAACAAGGCCATAGACTTGTTATGAAACCCTTCTAGTTTAGTCGCAAATACGCTTTATTTTGTGTTTCCCACCGTATGGCTATACTAGATAAATAACAAGTTATAATTTTCAATGCAGGAGTCTGAATCTATGACTGAGTACGAGTTCCTGGCCGCCATTTTGGATCGTCTCTTCTTCGTCTCCGTCACCATCGCTCAGATCACAATCACGACCATCTTCTTGATGCGGATGTATGGAACTACTGAGACCATCGGGTAGTGAGGGTGTGAGGATTCAGAAGAGGGGGCACAATGTGTTTACCCCACGTGTGGTTGGGGATTGAGGGGGGGGGGGGGGCGAGATTTCCCACATGTCACACCCGCCTGATTTACGCCAATCCATTTATGTCACAAACCTGATAAAGTTGACCCTATATTCATGACTTTGTTATATATGTTATATATTTATGTCCATTGAGAAAATTATTAGTATTCGGTTTCCATTAACAGGGAAGTTATTTGTGATACAAAGATCATTATTTTGTTCTTAAAATTACGCTATTTATATCTCATTCAGCTGTTCTCGTGTGCATCATTTACATATACATCATTATAACTGATCTCATTTTGTAGTATACATTTCCTTTACTGTCATTACCGTGTGTTTGGCGACATTCAAGTCAGCAGCTATCTGGCATGCCTCTATCATGTCTGGGGGAGGTTTAGTTATGTACCCATTGTGTACAGTGTAAAGCAGAGATATCAACCTTTATATTCAGCTTTCAGGGAGGTTTCTATTAAATGCAAAGTCAGGGAGCCTTCTTGAAAATCGGGTAGGGTTAGTATTTCTGAGACTCCGTGACGTGAAGTTTGTACAGTTTATTGATTGATAAACTTGACCATCTACTTCGATTGGATGAATTATGATATAAGATCAACGTAGTAAAAGTACATTTGTTATTTCATTAAAATACTGTTTAACATTATTAGAAAAAGGGATGTTCTCGTGAAATATTATATTATTATTGTATGTGTTACTTTTGAAATATATTTAATTATATGAAAATTACAGTTCAATTCAATTCAATTCAATTCAATTCGATTAAACTATATATCGGTCAATAAAGGAGTTCAACTGATTTAGCATAATATTAAAACAATATAGTACTAATTCTCGTAAAGGTATTGTGAAGCCGACATTTGTTAACGTATGTCACGGAAAAAGATCTCAAAAAGAAAGAATATATAAATAAATTACATGTAGTCAGTTTAAAGGGGACCACCGGGCAAATAATAACACATTACTACATGTTTTGGTACTGTTTTGTGATATCAAAGAGATACCTAACATTTTGCAAAGGGTTGAGTAATTCATAAACAAAGCAATTAATTTCCACCACTTACGGAACCACTACTATTTACTGGTTCCTGGTTTGCGAGTGCGCCAATTCTACTCACGCGTACGTCGGTTTGTAGGCAATATAATTCCGAGCGATTCGCTTGCTGCACCCGCGGTAGTCTACACAATTCAGACCGCATAAACGCATGCTTTAGAATGGTGATGCGGTTTCCAATTATTTTTTTTCTTTCTGCAAACATATTTTTGTGAACTTGTTGATGGAATGGAATACTAAAGATGTTACCTTTCTAGTATACAAATATTATTTTTGGGTGGTGGTACCCTTTAAGCGATGTTAGTATGTACTGAGATGTATTGATGTGGTTTTATTACAGGAAGCTAAAGCCTGATTTTCTTACTAGAGAATTTCCCCCTGGTATGCCGTATTGGAATATTGGAATAGCTAATACATGCATTAAGTTGAACTTTGAAGAAAGTGAGAATGGTTGTGTGTGTTAATGTCTGTGTGCGCGTGTGTGTGTGTGTGTGTGTGTGTGTGTGTGTGTGCACGTCTGTGTGTTTGTTTGTTTTAGTGTTGCTTATGTGCGAGTGTCATATGTTGTCATTTTTTGCATGGGTGCAGTGTGTATTTGTGTGTGTGTGTGTGTGCGCGTGCGTATATTAATATGTGTTTGTTAGCGTTATGTGTATGTCTGTGTGGGGTGCGTGGGTGCGTGGGTGCGTGCATGTATATCATCTAACGGGCGTCAAACATTTTAGTATTCTTATTAGGAATGTAATAGTTAAAGAAATAATTGGAGTGTTGTATAAAAT
Organism: Echinarachnius parma; assembly: GCA_037951105.1. NCBI lineage: Eukaryota > Metazoa > Echinodermata > Echinoidea > Clypeasteroida > Echinarachniidae > Echinarachnius > Echinarachnius parma. Next base: position 33,646 of record JBAMJV010001606.1, on the reverse strand, counting down.
TGATGATGCAGTTAAAAATGCATTCATTGCATCTATAGAGAACAATAACACAGCTGAACAGATCATACATAGTTCTTTATAAAAATGCAATTTATTCATCTGACAAATAGATCAACAATAACATGAATTGACTGAACATCAATAATTAAGTACTGAAGTTTGGAATTAAAAAATAAGGCATAATTGAAGCACACATAAGCTGCTAACTCCAATACTGACAATATAAGAAACACACATAAGCACAATATATCATGGTAAGGCATTTCAATAAAAACAAAAAAAACTGTCATAAAGATTATCATACACTGAAATGTTTTACTGCTTATTAGAAATTGTGATGAAGGCATGGGAAAGCTGATTTTAAATATAATTTACATGTTTTTGGTAAGATATAATTTCAAAGAACAAACAGAATAATCCTCCCTCAAAACAGATAATAACAAAGGAAGAGAGGAACTCTGCATTGCCTTGTAGGTCTGGGGTCTGTCACAAATTGTATCACCCCTGTACAGTTCACACATTTCATGCAGTTTGAAGGACACATTTGGTTTCAAGCCATCAACTGTACTTGCCAGACTACAATAGCAAGAATCCAGGGTCAATGTTTAGATGAAAATCCATCATCATATGCATGGAATATTTGTGTGGTTCATTAAGATCCAACTGTTACAATGGCAGGTCTTGTTTTATTGCTGTTATTTTCTAAAATGGTAATTTATCTAAATAAAAAAAAAGAACAGGCACTTTTCATTCAATCTATATTCAGCATTCATTTACGTAATTATTACATTAATAAAATGTACAAGTTCTGTGAGCCATACAAATAGTCTCAATGGCTAGTCAGTTTCAAACTAGACAGGGATTCTATATCAGAGGCAGCTTGGGCCAAAATAAACATTATTCTACCCATAAAGGGGACTGTGGCACAAAACACCAAAGAGAGGGGGTTACCCCCCCCCCCCCCATCCCATCCGCCACCCCCCTACCCGGCAGGTGGTTTTTGGCTTCAAGCTGCAAATTACTTCACGTGCAAATATTCATACTCATATACCTTTCTTACTATGACAATTTGTAATCATTCAGAATAAACATCTAAACAAATTATAATTTTAACACTTTCCCAAAAGTAAAATTGTCCAAATCCTCAAAATCCAATCGGAATTCTAGCGGTTTCCTCATACCTTGTTGTATTCATATTAACAATAAAACCATGGGACAGGTTTCGGTTTTTCAAATTTCCCTTTCGTTAAAAAGATATTTGCGATTGAAGTGTTCAGATGTTAAACTATCCACTGGACCTCAAAAACCGTGTACAAAGTGAGTGTCATTACTCGGCCATATAATGTCCATTTAACTTGAAATTTTCACACAACACCCAGTGGACATATCAGATAACAAATATACATTGTATCAACCACTCATCACTTTTTGCACATGTCAACAAAGTTACTAGATCCCTTTAAAGGGTAGCAAAGCTGCGAACACTAGAAGTGTCGTCCCTCTCCTGAATACTGGCCTAAAGGGATCTACTAAATTTTTTGAAATGTGCAAAACTGACAACGGCTTGATAAAATGTCTATTTATGGGATCTGAAAGAGAAGTTAGGGAAACCAAAACCTATTCCATGCTTCTATTGGTAATACACATACAATGAGGTGTATGCGAAGACCGCTAGAGTTCTAAGTACATTTAGTGGATTTTGACTAAAAGTTTCCCCAAGCATTATAAAGCAGTTTGGGTGAATGGAAAACTTGATAATCCAATCTTTTGATAAAGTTCTTGCGTGCTAAACTCTATAGTAGTATTCTGCTAAATCTGAGATGTCACACAAGAAGAGCTCTAATGGATCTACATGCTAATATTTTGTGTTTCACTCTTCCTGAAAAAGCATCTTCCCTCTACTCTTATGTATGTTAGAGCAAAGTTAATGTGCATGCATGTACCATAGAACTTGCTCAACTGGTCTATCGATAGCCAAGAAGAATGGTCAAATATGATAATCTGGACAAAATCTGAAAAATTTTCTGTTGTGGCATCACAGATTCTGGCACTGTGATGTCTACAAGAAGGCGACAATGAGATATAAATAATCAAAATTATAACTCTTGAATCTAACTTTCAAATTTCAATTGTGTAACAAATTTCACTGGTGGGTTTGTCAAGTTATTGTTGTTTCATCCAATCTACATTGATGCTTGGTAAGACTCCCTCTAGTAACTTTGTTGATATGTGCAATTACAGACAGAAGGTTGATATCATTTATATTTCTGTAATCTTATATAAAGTCCATCGAATGTTGTGTGAAAATTCCATGGAAAATATATTTTATATGACCACATGATGAGCAAAAATGCAAAGTGATATTTGATCACTCATTGCATTTACTTTGTACTCGGTTGAGAGTCAGTGATATTTGATCACTCATTGCATTTACTTTGTACTCGGTTGAGAGTCAGTGATATTTGATCACTCATTGCATTTACTTTGTACTCGGTTGAGAGTCAGTGATATTTGATCACTCATTGCATTTACTTTGTACTCGGTTGAGAGTCAGTGATATTTGATCACTCATTGCATTTACTTTGTACTCGGTTGAGAGTCAGTGATATTTGATCACTCATTGCATTTACTTTGTACTCGGTTGAGAGTCAGTGATATTTGATCACTCATTGCATTTACTTTGTACTCGGTTGAGAGTCAGTGATATTTGATCACTCATTGCATTTACTTTGTACTCGGTTGAGAGTCAGTGATATTTGATCACTCATTGCATTTACTTTGTACTCGGTTGAGAGTCAGTGATATTTGATCACTCACTGCATTTACTTTGTACCCGGTTGAGAGTCAGTGATATTTGATCACTCACTGCATTTACTTTGTACTCGGTTGAGAGTCAGTGATATTTGATCACTCATTGCATTTACTTTGTACTCAGTTGAGAGTCTCCCATGGAGACATTCAAATCCAAACATTTCAATCATAAATATCTTTATAACCAAAGTGAAATTTAGAAAAAAAGGGAAAGCTGTTCCATGATTCCATTGTTAGTACCAATACAAGGTATGTGAGAACTGCTTAAGTTCTAAGTAAGTTTTTTGGATTTTGACAATGTTACTAGTAGGAAGACTGTTCATATAACCTCCATCAGCCTCAGCTTACACAGAATATACTAATCTGCTAGCATGAGCATTCAGATTTTAAGCCTGTTAAAAATGGTATCACAAGCTTGCACACACATTACCCAACATAGTTACAGATTGTATGCAAGCTGGATTCCTTTACTGAATGGTATCAATGAGCTATATGCAATCCCTAGGTATACACGGTAGAAATATATTCATTGAATACAATTGTTCAAATCATTCACAAATTAACTACATTATAGAATACAACTACTGTACATTTAAAGGGGTAGTTCAGTTTTGTTACACAGGGCACTGCACAAAATAATTTTGTTGTGAGATAATGATAAACGGAGTGTAAATTTTGTTTTTGTTTAAATGCTTACACTTTTTCAAAAATGTTCAAAAGAGGTTTTTAAATAGTTGTTGATGAACTCTCTATTTAATCATTTTTTCAACAAAACATCACATGCATAAATTTGTATGCAAAATGGTTGAAACCACTGCTTTTTTTAGAGAGCGCCCTCTTGTGTTTTAATGGCTCTTTTGGAATAATAACTGTATAACAGGCTTTTTACTTAGTCATTTGTAATTTTCTATACCTTACGAGCATGGCGGAGTTATAACTATTAGTTTGTAATGTTATTGTGCAGGTTTTGGTTACTAAAGCTCAGCCTTACCAAAACTATACTACCCCTTTAAGCTACTGAGATCTTACAAATAGTATGTAAAAAGTATTTAAAAAGTATCAAACAATTCAAATTTCGAAGATCAATATTTATGAGTACTTATATTGTTTGTAGGCACGTATATCTGAAAATAGTACTTGTTGCTTTAAGGTGCTATAAATAGAAATACAAATATGGAATGCACAACACTGTTTGAACTAAAATCTGACCCCAAAAAATACATCCACAAAGTCTACACTTTTAGCCCTGAATATGAACCACATGGAATAGGTACATTAAACACATGATGATGATGATGATGATGATGATGATGATGATGATGATGATGATGATGATGATGATGATGATGATGATGATGATGATGATGATGATGATGATGATGATGATGATGATGATGATGATGATGATGATGATGATGATGATGATGATGATGATGATGATGATGATGATGATGATGATGATGATGATGATGTTGATGATGATGATGATGATGATGATGATGATGATGATGATGATGATGAATGATGACCTACTTAAGGAAGCTTTTTAATTAAAAAGCAAAACCAAGAAATAATACAAAACAGCCCTTTTCTATAATTGAACCGGATCACATGACTGAAAATAGACGTACATCAACATCGAAGCAACTGTAATCCAAACAACCCAGTGCCTGCACACACAATTTACATTAAAATGTGCCACAAAACAAAAATTACATTGACTTATTATATTCATAACGTGCTGAAGGTATTGGAAGAAATAATCAATCAAAAGTATTGTAAAAGTATAAATGTACTTGTAATGAACAATATGTGTCATAACTAGTTTTCTACTGTGCAATCCATTCACTGTCCAATCAGGCCAGCCCTTGTCCCAATTGGTGACCACAGGTCAACAGAAAGCTAGTAGCTTGACTGAATGGTCCAAACTGTAGGCAAACACTTAGCAATGATTACTCTCCACGGACGAGCAGCAGGTATGTTTTCACCGCTTCATAAACAAAATCAATTCTGGTGTAAAAAGGACCGTCGTCCTAATCTGAAGAGCCAGACCATGCCCTCCGTTATAAATAATGTATTTCATCAGTTATGAGTCATCAATATGCAATTGCAGAATGTATGGGAATTAAATCCAAGCAGAGCGATATGTTAATTCCTCAATGAGACGCGGAGGATAAGTATGACGAAGGGCGAAGTGAATGGGCCGTATGCATAAAAACAAGCAATTGCTTGCAAGCAAAAGCATTTGCTTACAAGCACAAGCAATGGCTTACTGCTCGTAAGCAATTGCTTATCAAACAAGCAATTGCTTAAAACCGTATGCATAAAACAAACCTTTTACTTGTCTTGATAAGCAATTGCTTGCGTTTTTTCAAGCACATCCAGACCAGCTTGAGCTCTTGCTTACTCAGGGCATTCGCGTTTAAGGATCACATTTTCGTACCTTTTCAGGATGATTACAAGCTCCCTATTCCAGAGGTTATGTTGTGATTTCATATTTAATCAATTTCCTGTTATTTTAGACTTTTTACGGTAATTTTTGTCTATCGATCTGCACAGAAACCCCCTGATGCTCTGCGCCGTTTCCCCCCTATTTGCGTAATAAAAAATACTGCTGCCAGATCGGGCACGAAGCGTTGTTGCCCTGCAGTGCGATGTTCGCACAACCGTAACGATCCTTTGTCCAACACGTAAGCAATTGCTTAGGCAGTGCAAGCAAAAGGTTTCAGCACAAGCAAAAGCTTGTGCATACGAATTTAAGCAATTGCTTGAACTTGATCTTTTGCTTGACAAGCTCTTGCTTGTGCTTAAAGCATTTGCTTATAAGCAATTGCTTGTTTTTATGCATACGGCCCATTGTATCAGCTATTGTATCCATCACCGAGAAGCAAGGAGAGATTTCTTGTAAAAACCCATCCATCATACTTATAGATATAGACAATTCACAAGTGTTGGTGCTTATAAGAGCACAGATTTGTGTAATATTGTGGGCCATTATCTAGACTTTCTAAAAACAGGTTAAACTCTCTAAAAATGTATCAGTCTCAGTTGATGAGAGGCAGACAAGAATTTGCAAGAAAAAGGAAGTCAGGATCATTGTGACTGACTAAGAGGTAAGCTACATCAGAATTTGGCATTTCATTTTAAATTAGACTGAATGGGCCAAGTACCCAAATAATAAGTTGTGATCAGCTATCAGTTGAGGAGAGACGGGAATGACGGCGAAGGTTCCTCTTGCTCTTGCGAGACCCCACGCTGGGACCCCGCGGCCGCCCCGTCCCAGTGAAGGGGGAGCAGGGGTTGTTGCCATGGTAACCCATGCGACACTTGATGCAGAACTCCAGCTGGCAGTGTACGCTGGAGCACTGGGCTCGTCTGGATGTTACCTCCACCCTGGCAGGGGAACCACACTTGCACTTGTCCAGGGACTGGCCTTGCCCAAGGTTCTGTCCAACCTAGCAACAACAAGAAAATAAAAGAGGTGAAATTTAGGGGGAATATTCAGAGAAAAACATATCTTATTCAATAATACAACTTTACCTTATATGTTATAATGAAGTAAGACATCAAACTCATGATATAACTAGATGCAGTGCACTCAGGGAGTGCATACCTCCGCCAACACTCAAATGTTGATGTTTGCGTGACCTTGACCATGCCCTTTGACTTTTGACCTTAAAAAATTATTCTATTCTAGATGAACACAAAGCTTCCATGAAAAATTGGTTGAGATATCTGTGGTATTGTGCGCAGGAGACTGGTGATGAAGAAAAAACAAGCAAACAAACATAACAAACAAACAAACAGGACCGAAAACATAACCTCCTCCAACTTGGTTGGCAGAGGTAATAATGTTCACTTAGCCTACGTCTGTCTGTCCAACCCGACAATGAAGAAGAAGAAGAGAAAGCCATTTTCTATAATTTCTTCAAAATAATCCATTCATTGATAAAAACAAAATTAGGTTAGCCAGGTCAGGACTAGTCACAAAACCTGTGTACAGAGTCTGCAGACTTTATTTCATACATTTACTTTGCAATTTTAAGACCATTCCCTTTTCTTTAGTATGAACACTTGTATATGTGCATACATTTCAACTCTTAACTAATTGAATCCAATGGCATTGGTAATACAAATATAAATCAATTTACATGTACCCTGGTGCATGTATAACATCTTTGCAACACATTTAAAACAAAAGTGTGTATCTTACATGAATGGATTAATGTCATATGGATTTGCTAACTAAACAAGGCGATAGCCGTAAAGTGTCTCGCCCCCTCTTTGACCCCAGAATATCATGGTTACAAACAGATGCAGGGTTGGAAAGTTATTCAAATTTGTGTAAGCGTCACGGATGGACGGAGGACGGAGGACAGACAGACGGACGCAATTTGGATCCCTTAGTCTCCCTCCACCTACGGTGGGCTTGACAATAAAGTAAACCCTTGATGGCCATGGCCATGCCAGTGCCAGAATTGTTAATACACTTAATTTTAAACCAATACATGATGATGATGGTTTATGAGTTAACTTACTATGAGTTATAGAAATACTTGAGTACTGGTTCTTTCTGAAGTTTGTTTGCAAGTCTTTTGCTTTTCTTTTTTTTAATCAATGTGAAAGTACATTTATCAAGGAGTTTAAAATGAGAATAATTCTCCTTTAAATGCTTGCATACATGTGAAATCTAACAGTTTTGCCTATGGTTCGTCCAACCCAAGCAGCAAACAATTGTGATTGACTATGCTAATGTGCTAGTTGCAGCATCAACACAGTGTCCTTTCCTCCGCCCAATGTTTAGATGCTCATTTAGCTTTTATTTTCAATTTCTCAAACACTTAACTTGATTATACAAATATAACCTTTTCATTTGATATTTAAACAATATTTCTTTGTCTTCTACGCCTGTCGCAAGTAGTTGGAGATAAAATTTACGCAACGGCTGGGCGAGAACCCTGATTTGAATAGTCAAATTATTCTTTGTATTGTTTAATATAACATTCCAAACGGTTCCGTACAGTTACAATATGGCTCTAAAATGTAGCCCCCTTTTTTCAAATGTAGCCCCCACTTTTCTTAAAGTAGCCCCTTGGTTTTTTGAGGCAATGGGAAAAGTAGCCCCCATAAAAAAAAGTTAAAGGGTACCACCACCCAAAAATAATAATCTTTTTATAGAAAGGTAACATCTTTAGTATTCCATTCCTTCAATAAGTTCACAAAAATATGTTTTCAGAAAAAAATATATAATTGGAAAACGCATCACCATTCTCAGCCATGCGGTCATGCGGTCTGAATGCGCAGACTATTATGCGAGCAAAGCCAGCGGCGCTCTGTACAGAGCGAACGAATCATCCGGGATTCTATTGACATACGCGTGAATTGCATTGGCGCACTCGCAAATGCCTGTCCCGTGTGGACCAACGAGATAGCCGTGGTTCCGTAAGTGGTGGAAATTAATTGCTTTGTTTATGAATTACACAACCCTTTTCAAAATGTTGGGTATCTATTTGATATCACAAAACGGTACCAAAACATATAATAATGTGTTGTCCTTTACTCCTTTGCCTGGTGGTCCCCTTTAATTCCTACGATGTCTTCTAGACTTTACGGCATGTCCTAGGCTAATGATCCTCAACCAGTACTCAATGATACTTGTAATGCTACTGACCTGCTGGAACCTGTAGAGGCTGGAGGTGTGGCGTAGTGGGGTACTCTCTGCAGCGGGTCTGCCTAGGTGCTGCACTGCTGCTAGGGGGGTACCAGGGCGGGTCATAGTTTGTCCTCCCACTTTGGAGGAGGAGGGCAAGTTTTCCTGTGAAAATAAGAAGAACCTTAGTTAAAGGGATCTAGTAACTTTTTTGACATGTGCAAAAAGTGATAAATGGTTGGTACAATGTATGTTGTTGTTATCTGAAATGTCCACAGGGTATTGTGTGAACATTTCAAGTCAAATGGACGTTATATGGCCGAGTAATGAGCAAAAATGCATAGTAACATTCACTAACTCATTGCACTCACTTTGTACACGGTTCTCGCGATCCAGTGGATTATTTTAGCATCTGAACACTTCAATCGTAAATATCTTTTTAACGAAAGGGAAATTTTAAAAACGAAACCTGTCCCATGCTTTTATTGTTAATACGAATACAAAGGTATGAGAATTCCGCTAGAATTCCAATTGGATTTTGAGGATTTGGGCAATGTTACTAAGAGTAGACTAAGTCCCTTCAATACTCATTGGAGAGGATTAGTTTTTTTGGTATGACAAGTATTCTTCATACATGTATGATGACACACACAGTACCCCGGGGTACCGTTGTACCCTGGTATCCCGCGTTGTGTAGCGCCATCTTGTGTCCAAACCGCACCACAGCCATTGCGTTGAGCATGCAGTGCAGCGCGCGCTTGCATGCACGCTATACCCCAGTACAGCCCTAAAAAATAAATAAATAATTAAACAAAATGGCGGATTTTCGTTTGGTACCCCAGGGTACCATTTATGTCATCATATATCCCATTCCCATCCTGTATTTTTGGGACTGGTCACAAAGTGGATGTGGTGTGGCAAGATCGAATGATCTATACATTACCTATAAGAATACATTTGAAACAAAGAGAAATTTGTTCTAAAAAGTGAGGCTTGATGAAAATACATTAATTATCTCAAAAAGTGACAAAAGTCACCCCGGCTGTGGGCCAAAGTCACCTCGGTTTACGGTACCCTTGACACTTGCCATGCATTCAGGCATATCAGGCAACTTACATTTAAGGTTGTCATGAATACTTACCAATATACAAAATGACAACCATATGTGAAATTTATCTCAATTTTCATTTGAATGATCATTGAACAAAATTTAGAAATTGTACAAAACATGCACATTCATAAAATTCATAAAATAAACAATTAACTCATGAATTTTGCCTTCTTATTCTCACATAAGCACAGCATTTGACATCTAGCCCCAGGTTTGAAGGGGTGGAGCTACGCAGTATGCTACTAACTACTTAGTGCAATATTGTGTGACCTGTTTTGACCAGTATTCAAGTACCTTCTTCTGCAGGAAATGTTGTCTCTGCTCTTGAAGAAAGCCATCTCTGAGTGAAGCACGTGCAGGCAGAGAGGAGCAGATGTTCCTCCATCGTATGCTGACAGACGCAAACCTGCACCACAGAATGAGGCAAGGGGCAAATACATGTGAAAAACGGTGATCTGAAGAACAAGCTCTTCACTCTGGGCGATTTAGCCTAAAAAAGGAGCACCGAAACTCATGAAAGAGTCTCCATAAATGTGCACAGATTTCAATGCAAAACAAGTTAGAAAGCTATCTTCATGCAGGCACACTTGAAAATAGCCCCAAATAATGCCTCCGGCTACTTTGTTACGGAGGCATACAAATTATCTAAAACTTTTTTCCTGGTCAAAATTCATCTGCAGACTGCAGTTTGAAAAGTAGACTATCATCTGTTTCTCCTTTAAAACATGTTTCCTGAATACATATGGCAGGGTAGTGTGTGGACAATAGAAGCATTTACATGGAGTTTGCACTACTAGTATCTACAAGGGTGGAGATCAATACTCTAGGCTCTAGCTCAAGTAGAATCAATCAAAGATTAGGGGATTAGCTCCTTACTCATAACCAAGACTTTAGAGGTACTCACAAGTTAGTTAGAACAAGCATTAGGCATAGAACCAGTATTGAATGGGAACATGTCTGTTGAGAAAGAGTCTAAGTCATGTTTCAATCATACTAACGATTATAATCATCTTTTGACATCTGAGAGCTTTGTAGAAACTCATTTTACGTCTCTTTTATTTTTGAATGTTAAAGAGCAAATAAAATGTGATTCCAACGGGATATGAAATTCAGTATCAGATAGATAGAAGGCTCAGACTAGGCTATTATTATGTACGTACAAGGCTTTTCTGTATGCAATTATAACTGGTACACAGAATAAAAGGGAAAGATTATCAGTTGACACTTAAAGGGGTATTCCGGGCCTGATAAAACCTTTCGTTATTTAAATAAGCAGAATAAGAGGCATAATTGGTGAAAATTTGATCAAAATCAGACAAGAAACACAGGAGTGTACCTATTTGAACATCATGTAGTAATGAGCGATCGTTTCAAAATTGCCGCCATATGCAACATCATTGACGAGCAACTGAGAATACATGAAAATACACTTATTTCTCATTTTCGTTGCTAAAAATTTATTTTTCTCTGCATGTTTTCACGAATTCATAGAAGAATATCGATGGGCTAACCTCTTTGGAATTTGTAAGCTCATAAATGTGCTTTGTTATTAAGAAAATTTAAATTTTGTAAAATTTCCATGTAGAAGTCAAAATGGCTGCAGCTCGCAAGTGACGTCACGATCGATAGCAATTGCGAACGATACTAAAAATCGGAGCCAAGTTTACCCTGTCACAAGTTACTTTTTTATTGCTCTACCGTTTTGGCTCAGATTTTCGATCAGGATTCTTCATATTCACTTCATTTTATAGCAAACATCACATTTCTTGGGTGGAATTCCCCTTTAACAGGCTATAAAAACACATCAAAATTGTTTTAATAGTGCAAGAACAACATTGAACTAATTTTTGTAATGTGTGCAATGAGAATAAAGAAAGTTCTACTTACAGAACCAGCTCTACTGGTTGCAAGTATGACAGAATCCGATCCACAAGGCTGGGTTCCATCTTGTAAAGTCTTGAAAGGACATCAAACTTTTCAAGCCAGGGAATGGGGCCAGAGTTGATTCTGGAGGGAGGAGCCCTTGGTGTACCATCGGCCGTCCAATAAGGGGAGTTTGAACCTTGAACCTGGGGAGATACTTTGAAACTGCTGACTGGGGTCAGGTTCTGAGCGAGTTCTGGAGTCTGCCGCGTTGTGTTGAATGAGCCATAGCCAGATTCTGGTGTGTCAGTTCTGGCGACTTGAGGTAGATGTGGACTCTGTAATTTCTCTGCTTGCGCTTGACAACTCTGGCTGTCATGGTCGTCAAAACATAGCGCTCTCTTCGGCAGGACAATTTCGTTTTCAAAATCTCTTTGAGCTCTCCTCCGATTCTTGTAGTTGCAGAGGTAAGGGTCAGTTTTCGCTTTATACCATCGTCTCCCTGAGGGAGAACACCGTTGTGGAGATTTTCTTGGTGACGATGTGTACGGGGCATAGCGACAAGACAACGCCAAAGCAGAGGCACTTTTGATGCGACGCACACCTCTCCAGCTTTGATGCCGTAGCTTGCTAGGGCTACCGATTAGTGCAGCACCTTTAATCACATCAGGCTCTTTCTTTTCAGCAAATTCAATTGAAACATCTTGACACAGGCTGTCATGTAAGAAATCTGATTTGAAAGGACTTTTGACTGGGCTGGCTTGTTTGGGGTCGTCAGGGAAAACATCATCAGCAAAGTCAGTGGAAGACATGTATGATGTGTTGGCATACAAGCAAGAAGAGTTCTCAGAGTCAGAATTGAAAGCAGACAGAGAAGACCCTGAACAGAGTTTCCTCAGCTCAACAGACATACGAGCGTTCTGGCCCTCTCCTATTTGTATTCCTGTTGGGGCAGGTGATGAACATTTTCTTTCCTCATGTTCTTTTAACATCTCAAGCTTCTCACTCAAATGTTTCACAAATATGGCAGGGTCATCTTTTGATCTCGGTGTAAAACTGGAATACTGACTGTCGCTGTTCATACTAGACCTGGGCGCTGGAGGTGGTCGGGGATAATTTTTCTTCAACGGGCTTGCTGCACCTCTCGACTTTCTTGGGAGGATCTTGTCTTCGACTTTGCCGATAGTTGAGGCATTATGAAATCAAAGTTAGATCTCTCCTGTTTCTGCTCTTCAAATTCAATTTCCATTTTGTTGTCCTTTCTGGCAAACTCGACTTCAGTCGAGTGAAAGCACTTTTGTTCCTTGACCTTGTCTGTTTCCAGATTCAGTTGTGAAAAACTGGCATGCAACATTATTTATAACTAGGTCTAGGAGTCCTCTTATAGCACAAATAGAAGCGACAAACTGTTGATTCTTTTTCTAAATTAATTTAATAAGGTGATCATTTGTTTTAACCGTTTTGTTTCATTCGTCGATACATTATTTTGTTTTTCCCAATCTTCTAATCTATTCTTAGTCTTACAAAGTTAAATTTACAACACTACTGGCTGCTGTACTTGTGGCGTGCAATAAGTGAACATGGCCTGGACGATGGCTTTTCAGTTGGCTAGCTAGTACAGGACCAAGGTAATTACTCACTCACTGCACTGTGCACTGACCACTGACTCTCCGTGTTCGTTCGGGATCGTGTGGGCCTGCTTTCTTGGCCCTCCTCGCTCGAGTTATCCAGGCCGATCGGCTCGGCTCGGCTTGCCAACGAAACTCGGCACGCTATTTTCCATCCATGCTTGAGTAACTTTGCTTTCTTGATTCATTCGCAGGCCGCATATCTGTCTCGTCATTTACGGAATGTCCGGAGTCCTGTGGTGTTATAAATATCACACAAATCTAAATGAAGAGCAATTCCACTGACGTTCCAAGTTCAACGTCCAAACAATAAGCAAAATGTGTCCGATCATTGATCCTTCCGGTTTTACGTTTACAAGCAAACACAATTTTTAGCGCGCGCTAATATACAGCTCGGGATATATCGCACTTCAAATTTGGCGCAAGATCGATCGAAACTTGATCAAAGGTCACACGGTTGCCAATTTGGCCTGTGGTCATTGCTTCCTTAGGTATAGAGCTGCCCCCCCCCCCCCCCCCCCCCCCCCCTCCTAAAAAACAAAGCCTTTCTCTTGACTGAGCATGTATTTATTTATGTATTCATGGTATTTATTTTGAACACGTATGGCAGCAAACAAACTAAATTGCACTGCGATGAAATTTCCTTCAATATGACTGTGTAAACATATAAAATGACAACTACGGGTACCATCAAAGACGGTACCTGGTATTGATTAAATTATTAATAATTGTGATTATAAGAAGTCATGCGCAATACCCAAGGTGCCTAAAGTGCATAATAACAGCAATATTGATTATAATAGTAATAATAATAACAATAATGATTATAATATTGGTTTTCATCACCGGATATTGACAATATGTTATATAACTCATTTTGTTTCATTTAGATCAGAAACATGTGCATGTACCCATGCATAACATAGGTTTGTCATTATAAACCTATGTTATTCATGGTATATGCACATGTTTCTCGATCATATAAATGAAACAAAATGAGTTATATAACATATATTGTCATTATATTGTCAATATCCGTGATGTGTTTTTAAAAAACTCCTTGCATACCGAAATAAGGGACATGAGCGTCAACAGGCGGGGACAGGGTGAACATGTGCCCCCCCCCCCCCCCCGTGAAGGGGATTGCCACCCTCCCCCCCCCCCCCCCACACACTTTTTTTTCAAAAGTGTATACAATAACCACTCAGGATGGAGTAATACAGACTTCTGATGTGTTAGAGACCTTGGTTTTACTTTGGACAAACACTTAACTCTTAAACACCATATCACAAACATCTGTAAATCTGCATCTTGGGGTATTTTCAAAATAGGGAAGATCAGGCGTCTGCCCGACCAATATATCTGCTGAGCGACTCGTCCCCCGGGGGGGTGGGGGGGGGGGGGGCACTCATGTATAATGAAAGACGGGTATGTGCCGCTCACACCCGATCGCAGCTCTAAAGATACCCGATTTTCAAAAATTGCCGCTCCATATAGACCCCCGGAATGACTCGGCTAGGTAGTTGAGTACGGTTGAGTAGCGCCCAAGTCCATTATTCTTCTTCTAGTTCGGCTCCATAGACCCCCGGAAATGACTTGGCTATGTATTTGTGTAGCGCCAAGGCCATTATTCTTCTTCTAGTTCGGCTCTATAGACCACCATTTGAGCCTTTTTGAGGGTTTCCGTAGGTCTTTGGTAGCTCCAAGTCTATGTTTTATTGTGTAGTTTTAGTCTGCTCCTTAGACCCCTTAACTCCCGTTTCAGGGTTTTTGTAGCTCCAAAGACCCTATATTTTGTGCTTGTAGCCCGCTCTTCAGACCCCCATTTCAGAGTTCCGTGAGCACACCCCCGTCAAAAAATAATTCGAGTGCCCCCCCCCCCCCCCGGACTCGTCCACGCCTTCGTCTCCTCTCATCTGGACTACTGCAACTCCCTCCTCGCCGGCCTCCCTCTTTCCCATATATCCCCCTCCAACGTATCCAAAATTCAGCCGCTAGATTAGTCACCCTTAGAAGGAAACATGACCATAATATATCCCCTGTTCTCCGCTCACTTCATTGGCTACCGGTCCATTCCCGCATTACTTTCAAGATCCTACTTCTCACATATAAAATCACACATAATCTTGCCCCCATATTATCTTCAAGACATAGTCTCCCTTCGTTCTTCCTCTTCTGCCAGACCCCTCCGTTCAGAGGCTCCGTTCATCTTCCTCTCTCCATTTACTTTATGGCTCACGTACAAAACTCGTTATGGGGACCGAGCCTTCTCGTCCATTGCCCCCACCCTTTGGAACAAACTCCCACCCCATATTCAGAATGCCACATCTATCGAATCATTTAAAATCCTCCTCAAAACTCATCTTTTTAAGCAGTTGGTAATTTTTCTGGAGGCGCACACAGTTATAGTTATTAAGTATTGTATTATATATACATGTATTTGTTATTTCTTATTTGTTACTTTGACTTGGTGTTGTATTGTTTTTATGCTATTGTGTTTACTAGTTTTCTTATATAAGACAGACCACCAATGCGCTTAGAAACGCCCGTATAAAGCGCCATATAAATGCAATTATTATTATTATTATTAAATGTATGTTTGATTCCATACATTTTACTCTGACATATACTGATATACATATGTCTCTACATATGTATATATTATGTACATATGTATATTATGTGAAATTTCTGTCTTTATGCACCAAATCGCACAATTTCAAGCCCATAAGTAAATACAAAAGGATCCCTACAGTGGGAGGGGACCAAACTTATTTATGATTGTGTAACCAAACCCTCTTATAACAAGGCATTGGCAATACAGTGGAACCATGTTACAAAGAGCCCTGATATAACCAAACCCTCTTATAACAAGGCATTGGCAATACAGTGGAACCATGTTACAAAGAGCCCTGATATAACCAAACCCTCTTATAACAAGGCATTGGCAATACAGTGGAACCTTGTTACAAAGAGCCCTGATATAACCAAACCCTCTTATAACAAGGCATTGGCAATACAGTGGAACCATGTTACAAAGAGCCCTGATATAACCAAACCCTCTTATAACAAGGCATTGGCAATACAGTGGAACCATGTTACAAAGAGCCCTGATATAACCAAACCCTCTTATAACAAGGCATTGGCAATACAGTGGGACCATGTTACAAAGAGCCCTGATATAACCAAACCCTCCTATAACAAGGCATTGGCAATACAGTGGAACCATGTTACAAAGAGCCCTGATATAACCAAACCCTCCTATAACAAGGCATTGGCAATACAGTGGAACCATGTTACAAAGAGCCCTGATATAACCAAACCCTCTTATAACAAGGCATTGGCAATACAGTGGAACCTTGTTACAAAGAGCTATGATTTAACAGAACCCTCTTATAACAAGGCACTGGCAATACATGTGGAACCCTTTTTAACAATGTAACTGTCCTGTTCCAAGCCCTTTATACACACTTTGTAGTGTGTTACCCCGATAAAACAAGGTAATTTTCATAGTCCTTAGGACCTCGTTATAAAGAGGTTCCACTGTACGACAATGCACTTTTATCATAATGCACATGTTGCAAACCGCATTATTCGCAGTCACACCTTCCCCTAAAGACTTGCCCTATGAGCCAAGTAATACATGTTTGTGAAATGCGATGAAAAAGGCCATTCCATGGCACTAACAGGAAGGTAGAGCTGTAAACTGCTCAAAAGTCTGCCACGTAAAATCAGTTATACCGTCAGAAGTGGATTTTGTTATGACACTGTAAAATAATTGTATCTAAATTTGCCTTAAGTGGCCCTGACGGCAATGCTTTTGGGTGAGGTGTGACTGAGACATATAGCAATTACAAAATAAAGTGATGAAGAAAAACAATACATGTAGGCTTGTACAATCTGTTTTCTTCTGGTGTTTATTATTTTAAAAACATGTTCCAATAAAATACATTTTGACAAAGAAACTTATATTTCTGCTCTCAGCAAGCACAGTACTTTGAATTTCTCGTTGACATTCACCATCATTATCAAAAACATTACTGAATTGGTTCTGACATGTGCAGATATACAATATTGTTCTGGAATAACTTCTACAGATCCAGTCACAAGGAGCTCATTGTAAGCGACTACTGTTCTCAACATCTTCAACATTCATGATAATGGTTCCCATCCAAACGATTCATCACAATCAATGATGTCAGTGGCGGAGCATAATAATAATAATGATAATATTAGATACTTATATGGTGCATGTTCCTTCTTTCGACGCCCATGGCGCTAAAAAAAGAAAAGAAAAAAGGGGTCTAAAGATTTGGGTAGGGACACATATTTCATTTTTATTTGATAAGGACTAAATCCCCTCATGTTTTTTTATAAAAAAATATTGTTTTGTAAAACTATTGGGGCACATGTTCCTTGTGTACCCCCCCTCGCAGCTAAAGGGATAGCTGAGTGTTGGTATAGGGGGTACTTCACAAAATATTTTTTTGTGAGATAATGAAAAACTGACTGTCAAATTTGAAAGAACATACAATTTTAATGACAGAATAAACTTTATTTGAACAAAATCGGTTCAAAAACGGCTGAAATATCCATAAACATATTTTTATTCAAAAATTCTTCACCAGGGGATATTTTGACTTTTTAGAAGAATTTAAAAAAATGCTTAAAGACTACAAAATCTGAATAGGTTTTTTAAAAGTTGTTGATATCTCTATTGAATCATTATTTTAACAAAACATTAAATGCACAATTTTGTATGAAAAATGGCTAAAACCAATTATTTTGTTAGAGAGCGCCCTCTTGAGTCATAACGGCTCTTTTTGAATGATAATAATGTTATTGTTATTTTGTTTTGAGCAATGAATACAATAAATATCATTGAAAAAAAAAAAAAAAGGGGTTTTACTTAGTCGTTTGTAATTGTGTATACTTTTTGAGCATGGTGAAGTTATAACTATTATTTTGTACCGTAATGGTGCAGGTTTTGGTTACTAAAGTTAAGTTTGACCAATACTCAACTATCCCTTTAATGATGTGTGTCATACCAACCACTAATATGAATGTACTCTGCAAGGTTATATTGAGATAACTATGTTTTTTTCGCACATGTACTTTGCAATTAAAATGAGCTAAATTCAAACTGAAAGATATCCAAAGATTAATGTGGGTAAAATAAAAGGACAGCAATGTAGAAATACATGTAACAATCGTGAAGATATAAGCATTTTGGATGTTCCAATCAAGAGTTGTGATTTTTTTTCTTCAAATCTGTGTATCAGCTGTGTATGAACAAAATCACATAATTTCACTTTTTGTGAAAATGCATCGTCCCTTTTCTCTTATAATCAGGTATGTTAGAGCAAATTTGTTTGTGCGCGCATTTACCACAGAATTTGCTCAACTGGCCTATTGAGAGGAATGAAAACAATTGTGAAACTCTATGTACAAAGTCAGTGGAAGGTTGATCTGCTGTGGCAGGACAAATACTGGCAGAGTGCCATTCAGATAAGGCAAATTAAAACTTGGCAAAATAATAAATTTGCTCAAACTTTCATTGTTGGATTTCTGAAATTGCTGTCCTTTCATTCAATCCACATTACTTGTAATGCTTGGGGAAACTTCACCTGAGAATGAAACACTGTAATACAGACATAGCTGGAAAAGAATGTTGTCAGAATAAGCCTACATACAAACAAAACACAAATGAGATCCAACATAGAGTCACCAGGAAAAGATCACACAATAATATTATGATATATATTCAACTTAATCAGGACAAATTAAAATGTTTACAAGCTTCCAGACATTCTCTCTCCATGTAATTGCTGTTAAAATAAACATACACACATATTCATAGCTGTACTCTGAAAGCTAATGTTAATGTTCAAGACATCTACTTATTTTAGTTTGTTTGTAATTAAAATAATGACCTTTTAACCATAATAAGGGGAACCACAGGAAATCGTACACTCCTAGTTGCCGGTTGTCCCGTAAGTAATTTTATTCCAAGATCAAATGGACATAAATAAGGGAAACCAGTTAAACCCTTTCACTGAATGTCAAGACCCCTTTTGTCTGGATGTCACTAAGCACATGGATTTGGTCATTTGGATTGCTAACGAGACAGGCATTATCCCAGTCAACAGCCTGTTAAACTACAAATTCCTCCCACACCTATTTTATACAGCTCCTGACCTATATTGAGCGCTGTATGATTATTTGCAGTATACTAGCATTATACTTCCTACTCCCAGTCACACATGGCAACAATCAATGGGCTAGACGAATTCCACAGGTGTTAATGGGTTAACCGTTGAACCCAGATCTTAAATGACCTATTAATAACAATATGGGTCATTGACTTGCGTATCAATATTTTTTTCTAATTAAATCAAAGAAAAATTTGTTTTGTATGCAAAAGCCACACACACCACATTAATATGGTCTTTGAATTAATGCAGGCAAATTGGAAACAGAACTGACAAAAGATGACTCTGATCAAAATGATCCATATGATGAAAGGTATTTACAAGATGAAGAGACAAAGTGGTCCACAGAAAGATGTCATCTGGCATCAAACACCACCACTGTGAAGAGAATGGTTAAGGAATATGATTTCATGCACAAACAAATCTTACTGTAAATACCATACACATTTACAAATACACCCATTTTTTGTTTAACTTCAAGTACACAACATAATAAAATCTTATGGCCCTTCACAAAAAATGTTCCCTTTTTCACAAAATTGTTGATGATCATGCGTACACCCAGCCAATGTGAAGTAACACCACCAGGATCAGAACATGATACAACTTTGTTGTTTGTGTCAATGTTTTATTCTTTCATGTAGAAAAACCTGGCAACAAAGCATACATTTGGAATGCACTCATTTTGATGTCAGAGTAAAAAAGGAGACTGGAATTTAATAAAATACAGAAAACTTACCAATCAATTGCTGTACAGCACAATCTTGTTCTAGCCAATTTATGGAACGTATGGGATTACTTTGTATCTCTTCTTGGATTTGATGCAATATGCTTGCCAATCAATTGAGTCCTCTTCCCTTTTCTCTTAACCAGCATTTTAGTTTGAAAAATTAATTGAAGACTTACTTTCTTTATACAATATACATATATACATTATGATGTAGCATATTTGTTTATTTCTAAAGGATACTTCTTTTCGTTCTCTTCTTGTACATGATGCGATACCCGCATTCTCTGCATCGGATAGGGTCCCTTGCACGGATCTCGTTTTCCTGATGACATTCTACAAACAAATAAACAATCACATCATTAATTGGAAAAGCTAGCATATCGGTCTGGCTAGAGCTATTAATTTATTGTGTACTGCAAAACTCTACAAAGAACAAAGAAGGAGAATGTGTATTACACAAATGTATTCACAACAAAGAAGAAAAGGATGGAGGGATTATATAGTCTTCTCTATAAACTTATAATTGAAAACAAGCAACAGCATATTAACAAAACACAGAACAGATAGGATCTGATTTTTAGTTTTGACTGGAATTGACCATTTTCTAAGTATTCTACATCCTGATCCTGAGAAACAACATAAAACAGCTTGACCAAGATTTGTTTAAGAAAGAAACTAAATTAAGACCAAATAATAAGTCCTCGGATAAAATAAAACACGAACCTCCACATATGTAAACCATTGTTGGTATTTTCTGGTTTGGATTAGGGGTAGCGCTCCCATCTTTAGGTGTATCCATCGTTTACTCACAGCTAATAACAATGACCTAAAATGGAAAGAAAAGGGGAAATGCACAATTCATTTGTAATGGCTTGCCTTCATGGTATACACATTCATACTAATTGACATTTTATGACAAGGTATGAGAGAACCACTAGAGTTCCAACCAAGTTTTGAGGATTTTGACAATGTTACTTAAAAGACTCTTTATTAAAGGGGTAGTTTAGTTTTGGTAAGGCTGAACTTTAGTACCCCAAACCGGGACAGTAACATTATAAACTAATAGTTATTACTCCACCATGCTCGAAAGGTATACAAAATTACAAACGACTACCGTACTGACCGGCGGAATCGCCGCAGCCGCGTAAACGCCGCATGCCGACTTTGAGCATTGAAATTGAAAAAAAAAGTGGGAGAAAGGTGCGCTAGGGAAACTGGCGACAAAAAAACGGGAATAACGGCCGCAATCGCAATCGCGCTATTTAACTGGCATGCACACTGTATGCAAGCTACGAGTTACGATGTACCATCTCGATCAAAATGTCCGAACCGTACTCTAGTACCTACTGCACTGTACTACAGCGAACCCTGTACTACTGTGCAATGCAATGCATCCATAACGCACGTAGATCGATGGCAGGCAAGCACGGCGCTGGCAGTGGTAGTTTGTTTCGTAACTTCGTAGTTAAAAACGGATTTAGCAAATATCAGCAAAAAAGGTGAAATACTATTCTAGGCCAGGGTAAACGTAGACAATTTGGCTTTATAATGTTTTATCACGCAAAACAATACAGTGCAATACAACAAAATAGTCCCACACCTGCTGAAATGTGTTGTTTTGAGGCCGGTGAAAAGTGAAAATTTGACTATCGCCGCGTACGCGCCGCACCCCAACTTTGCGGGGTTTTTTCAAGGAAAAAGTATGCGGCGATTACGCCGGTCAGTACGGTATGTAAAATGCCCGTTATCATTCAAAAAGAGCCATTAAAACACAAGAGGGCGCTCTCTAAAAAGGCATTGGTTTAAACCATTTTTCATACAAAATTATGCATGTGATCTTTTATTGAAATAATAATTAGGTAGATAGATCATCAACAACTATTTAAAAAACGCTTTTGAAAATTTTTGAAAAAGTGTAAGCATTTTTTGAATTTTTTGAAAAAATCATCTAATTATTTGGGCCCCAAATAATTATAAGATCAGATATATTTATTGATATTTCAGCCGTTTCTGGACCGATTTTGACCAAATAAAGTTTATTCTGCCATTAAAATTACATGTTCTCTCAAATTCGACACTCAGTTTTTCATTACCTCACAAAAAAATTGTGATGTGCAGCGCCCTCTCTACCAAAACTAAACTACCCCTTTAAGTTTTTATATTTATTATTATTTTTATTTTTTTGGGGGCGGCATGGCATGCAGTGTACATTGATTGCGCAAGGGGTGTTCGCGAATTCACTTTGACGGCACTTTGACCCAGCTGTTAATGGTTACGACCAATTCTACCGGTAATAAATAGAACTAGATGGATCTTCGACTGCGCGCAGTCGAAAATTATGCCTCCGCTATGACGCGATTTTAATATCAAGCCCAAATTAACATGCAATGAATTAATGTTTTAATATATTTTTCATATATTAAATGAGTCCTGTGACCTTGACCATATGACCTCAAACCTTGATGGCTATATTGACTCCCTAAGAAACATTCAGGCATCAAGTTTGATTGAAATCTGACATTTAATTCTTGAGATTTTGCCATTACAAGCTTTTTTGCATGTATAATGAGTCGTACATGTATGACCTTGACCTCAACCTCATTACCCCAACATTTTATGGCTACCTTGACTATTTAAATGATACATTCAGGTACCAAGTCTGATAGAAATCTGACATTCAGTTCTTGAAATTTTGCCATTTCAAGCCATTTTCACATATATATTGAGTCTTGTGACCTTGACCTTTGACCTCATGACCCCCAAATCTAATCAGATCATTGCCACCCCGATACGTACACTCATACCAAGTTTGAAATTAATCCATCAACCGGTTTGTAAGAACGATGCATTATTACACATATTGAGTCCTGTGACCTTGACCTTTGACCTTATCTAATCAGGTCATTGGCACCCCAAGATACATACATGGACCAAGTTTGGTGAGAATCCATCAATCGGTTCTTGAGATAACACGATCACGAGCTATTTTTGCATATATAATAAGCCCTGTGACCTTTGACCTTTGACCTCATGACCCCAAAATCTAATCAGATCATTGGCACCCCAAGATACATACATGAACCAAGTTTGGGGAGAATCCGTCAATCGGTTCTTGAGATAACGCAAAATCATATAAGTATGAGCCACATTAATTGATCATTTCATCTATGCATTTTCTATTATATGTGGTAGTATATTTAGCTAAATATGGACGTTGGTATAGATATAGGTATACATTAATTGTTATTTATGTTCCGTAATGCTGCATCTTCTGGAGCCAGTGTGTGAGGGTTCACATGCCCTAGGGCAACAGTAATGTACTTTACTTTTGTGAACCCTGACCCACACACTACTTCTAACTATTTTCTTCTGTCTTGTAACTTGTATTTTTGTAATTTGTGCATATATAGTTGTGTTGTATTTTACATTGTATTGTGCTTTTTGGTCGAATAAATAATAATAATAATAATAATATCACAAGAACGGGACGTACGGGACGGACGGACAACCCGAAAACATAATGCCTCCGGCTACTTCGTTGCGGAGGCATAACAATAGTACCACATAAATTGTCATACATACAGATTATTTTACACATGATTGACAGAAATCAGAACAGGTATGTAACCTAACCAGGCGCCGTGCACCGCACAGCGCCCGACATACTCCATTTGATCGCTGTAATGATGACCCCGGAAACTAGCCGGCTATGCATGCTTGCTGGGAGCTGAGGTAAGGAAGGTCACTCAATTCCGTGCGTAAGTGGTCGGTCGACTAATACATGCAATACATAGCCAGACTGTAGGTACTCACTGTACTAGGGACTGTTCGCGATACACCCTTGTACAGTATCGTATACGTATCGTATCACAGTTGACGCGTTAGTGGTTTTTTCCGTACCACTAAACGCGTCAGATCTGCCCTTTAATTGGAATCGGGCGACTTAAATGGAGACCAAAGCGCAATCAAAGCTTTTGTTCGAAACCTGTTTGAAGTGGCGCTAAGACACAGAAAGAAGTCTGGCTGGCCTCGTGCCGAAATCACAGATTTTACATGGGAAATGAGCTACGTACAAATCATCATTTTCATCTAACGGCAAGAGACTTGGCAAGATACATCACATATTTGAGATTGAGAAATTGGTAAGTATCGTATCATATAATCCCATATATAATATATTTCCCCAAAATATTGTGCACACAAAAGTGCAAGTTTGGGGGCTTCTGTAGGTTGTCGTAGTCGTACTCGTAGACGTCTCGTAGACGTAGCGTAGCCGTAGTCGTAGAGCCGCTGGCGCTCGAGTAACCCAACCTAAAAAACCAGGCACCGTGGCCGTGCGAAGCACGGCGCCTGGCATACTCGCGTTCCAAATTCATGAGTGTCACTGATTACTGTGAGTGTGATACAAAATTCCCCATCAAATCATAATTTATATGGGTTTTCACTTACCTAATTTCAATTTCTTTGTCTTCATGACAGACACGAGCACAGTTTTCGGCGCACAGGTCTCCAAAATACATGATTTCTATTGATAAGATACCCCAAATTTTGCAATATAATCCAGAATTTTAAAACGTGCATTAGTACCAGCACTTGTAAACTAGCGTATTGTTACATTACTTTTCGATCAGAACGCGAAAATAAAAAAATTAAAAAGATACTTCCACGCACCGACTACAACGCCAACGGCAATCCTTACGAGTGGGACTAGCATTATCTTGTCAGCACATTACACCATATTTGAAATGTGGTAATTTTCAAATCTGGCATTAGAACAAATATAACATTTGAACAAACAAATACTTCTTAGTCATTAACAATTTCATTTGCACTTTTTAGGGAGATAGAAGAAAGAGAAATACATCATTGAACTTACTTAAAATTAACCTTGCTCAGTATCGGAAATCGGTCACGCTGAATTGAATCGCTCAACATGCATGCAATAGCGCAACTATGACGTCATTGCGCGCCTGTACATTTTAGCTTTCTTTTACTTTATACTTGGTTAATTTCATTTCTACGAAGCCCCAGAAGGGACATGGATAAAAAAAAATTTTATCACGTTCGAACGTAATACTTATCACGTTCGAACGTAATACTTATCACGTTCGAACGTAATACTTATCACGTTCGAACGTAATACTTATCACGTTCGAACGTAATAATTATCACGTTCGAACGTAATAATATTATCTCGTTCAAACGCAAGTAGCAATACATGTCACAATCGATGTCTTCACGGCCATGGCCATGGTTACGGACTCGGTGCAGTGGCGTAGCTACGGGGGAGGGGGGGGGGGGGCTGTGCCCCCAATAGTTTGTCAAAACAATACAAAAAAAAGACACTATAATAAGGAGAACACAAATTTTGAAAATCAAAGAAATACATAAGGTGTGCCCCAATCAGTCCGACCACGCTACGCCACTGACTCGGTGTGTCCCTATCACCTTGCCCCAGTGCTAACCCTAAATCAAAGTAGGCTAATTTAGTGTCACATTCATTTGATTTATGGTTACATAGTATATGTATCAGTATTGTTTGATAGTCCGGCATGCAGGCCGACCATTTAAGCAACTGTATTCTGAAGTGTTCGAAGTCCAGTATCGAAATTGTTTGCATGACCTCGTGAATAAATCAAATTAGTTTAACAAATTTAGTTTAACAGGCCTTAGCTTAGACACGACTTCAAAATAACAGTCTAAGTGTTCATTGGATTTTTAAAAAATGTACCCTTATATTTTCATTGTCTTTGTCAGAAGACGGCCCCCGGCCCGTTCTCCTCACCTCACCCCCTCCCCCTCCCCCTCCCCCCCCCCCCCCCCAGCGTATGCTACGCCACTGTTCATAGAGTTAAAATCTATGATTCGACTATTATGCTGAAATGATCTTTAGGGGGAGTGAGCATGTCACTATTGGGCATTTATGATCATATTTAATAATATTACATAATCTAATTTGCATATTTTCACGTAATACCATGACTCGTACAGAACTTGATAATCTAGGAAGGGTGATACAATAAATAAAACTATTGATATGGGGAAATTTTGGATCATAAAGGAAATTGTTTCTGGCATTCATTTGCAGGTGCACATGCATGCAATGGTTTTAAATTTCGAGACGGTACTCCCTAATGTGCATATTTAAGAATATAACTTCCAATAAGAATTACGTAAAAGTTTAATTATCTTGTCCAACTGTGACTATGGAGTAAACTATAGGTTGCCATTTTGACCAAAGTTGGGCAATTTCATATACACTTGAAATCAGCATGATATCTACCTAATTTGTATAATTATACTACACAAATCGAATCGAACAAATACAAATTGATCCTGATCAATATAGTAACGACTTATGCTTCTTGTTGAGGGTTTAAAGGGACAACATATTCATTGGGGGTAAAGTTGTCGCCCCCTATATATACCTCAGGCCCCCGCCTAAAAAACAACAGATAACTGAATATAGTTCTATGGTCATCAACTTCTTGTTCATCATAGATGAGGGTAAAAGTTCATGAAAAAGACCTAAAATGGTTTCAAAAGCAACCTTGAACTGCGCTCCAAAGACTGAGGGCAGTTCGATGATGTTCCGAGGTATAGCTCGGAGGCGGAGCTCGTCCCATGAATTTGTAAGTGTCCATTGAAGAGCCTAGTCTCACACATCGATCATAGGTGCAGGGGGAAGAATCCCCAAAATAATAGAATCTAGAAAGCACTTCACATGAAGATTTGGCGCCCCTTTTGCCATTCTTGTGTCGAAGGACACAATTACTGGATTTGGGGGAGCCTACTTCCCACATTATGGCCGCTAAAATTGTCCCCAAATCCCGCATGTAGTACGTTGGGCATGCAACGGTTAATTCTTGCGTTTGAACGAGATAATATTATTACGTTCGAACGTGATAATTATTACGTTCGAACGTGATAAGTATTACGTTCGAACGTGATAAAAAATTTGTTATCCATGTCCCTTCTGGGGCTTCGTACATTTCTAATAGAACAAACAGCATAAGCAACAAATTTGAAGTGCAATATTCAGTCAATATACAACCCAAATGGGTTTTTCTAAACAAGTCATGAAAGAAAGAGGAAGCTGGGCTATAAGAGCAAGGTCCCCAGAAGAAAAAAAATGCATCAATGTTTAATTAGGCCTACTTTGAAACATTAAAAAAAAAGTAAAACTACCTCATAAGACTATGAATGATTAAACATGGGAAAACGCGGGAAAAATATTTACAAAAGGGATAGCTTGAAATTAGAAAAGGAGAGGAGGAAAATATATACAAAAGGATGGAGGGGAAAAGAGCAAAATGGAACAAGAAAAACAACAAACCGTAAGCAGAGAAAGAAGAAGGTTCTATATAGGGGAAAGGGTGTTGGGGGAAAATAGGGTGTTAAGAAAAATTGAAAAATAGAAGAGAGAGAGAGAGAGAGAATGTGAACTACAAACATTTACAACATTTACATTTACTAACAAACGAAAAAACAATGCACGTTATCAATAAAATTAAAAAATAATTACTTAATATAATTTCTGGTGATATCATTTTTACATTAACTATTCTCAGCATAATTGCTCAATACATGTAATTTCAATTTGCGTTTAAAAACAAATGTAGGCCTACACTGACAGAACTAGTTACATCGATAGGAAGTGAGTTCCAAAACTTGGGACCAGTATCAAGCCAGCGTATATTCAGAGCATAAGCAGTTCTTACACATGGTATATTATGAAGTGCAGTTGCCTGCCTTGTATTATAGTTATGAATTTGATTGCTCTTTCTAAATATTTTTACTAGCGCATTTGGGAGAGTACCATTTTCAAAACCATACATAATTGCGCCTAACTGTAAAAAGTAAATATCTTCAACCTTCAATAACCTTTTACTATAGAACAACACATTAGTATGATCAGTTGAGCACCGTGATAATTTACATTAAAATCAACTCTATCCACCCTTTTCTGGGCAACACAAATCTTATCTAGTTGCGTTTTTAATGACTTCCCCCATGCCAACACTCCATAATTGAGATAAGCCAAAATTAAAATAGAATATAAAATAAGCAAAATTTCTTGTGGGACAAAAGAACTTAATCTATAAATTACACCCGTATTTCTAGAAACAACTTTACAAATATTACTACAATGAGATGCCCAAGACAGCTTCTCATCAATTATGTGTAGCCCAATAAACTTGGTGGAAGTTACTCTCACAACATTAACATCATCAAAAAGTACATTAGTAGGCCTACATGAGTCAGGTAAATCCTTTAGGGAGTTACTAAAAAACATATAGTTTGTCTTTTGAAGGTTCAACGACAACTTATTTGCATGAATCCACAAGATAACTTTCTTTAATTCACTATTCTCTTAATGTATTGGAGTGGAAATCCACTCTTTTGTCCACTCCTTAGGGAGCCATATTAGTGACCACTTCGTTTGGAGTGGAATCCACTCCTAACCCAGAGTTGACCCCCTTTTCACTCCAAACTAGAGTGGAAATTGTCCACTCTTTAAGGAGTTGAGATCCACTCCATTGTTCACCCCCCAGGGAGCCATATTAGTGACCACTTCGTTTGGAGTGGAATCCACTCCTAACCCAGAGTTGACCCCCTTTTCACTCCAAACTAGAGTGGAAATTGTCCACTCTTTAAGGGAGTTAAGATCCACTCCCTTGTTCACTCCTTAGGGAGCCATATTAGTGACCACTTCGTTTGGAGTGGAATCCACTCCTAATGCAGAGTTAATGTTGTTTTAACTCTCATTCTCGAGTGGAAATCATTCAAGCTGGATGGGGTGATTACAAAATCTATCAATTTGGGGTTTAGATATTCATCCACATGCACATATACATGTTAACAAACATACGCACATAAACACACATAATGTCCCATATAGGCATACACTAATTCTTACATTGAAAATGCAGTTTGTGAAACAAAATATAATGGAAATAAATTGTTGTGTTCAATGGAACAATGTATCGTGCACACATGCTGTGTGATGGTTCACATTTTGCTGGAATGAGCCCCAAAGGAAATCAAAACAATAATTTGCAAAACTATTTTAGGGTATTAACAAGGTAATTGATTGTATCTTTTTTCCCCTCGAAAAATAACATACAAAAACAATGTACTAGCAATAGAATAGAATGATTTGCCTTGCCCTCATGTTTTAGTGAAAACAAAAGGTGAACCACTGCCCATTGGGCATACATTGTTTTTATGGGGTACACAACAACATTATGCTACAGTGAAACCTCTTTACAAAAAGATCCTTGCGATTAAGACAATCACCTTGTTATAAAACAAAGGGTTAAAACATTTTTTTTTAAACAACGGCTGGGACAAGCAAAATGACTTTGTTATAAATGGTTTGTTTTATCAGAGCTCTTTGTAACGAGGTTACACTGTATTCACTCTTCTACTTCAATTCTAAACTTTCTAAGACATATTAACTTTCCTGATTAAAGAAATTTTAATTTCCTTTTAATTCAATTTGAAATATAAACATTAAAATACACATTGTACATATATATATAAAAACACACAAGCATCAAACAATCTACAAGTTCATGCAAAACAGCAATGTGTGAAGAGATATTTGCAATACAACACAACTTGGGAAATCTAATTACCTTAGTAATATCATGTTTCAGAACAAGATGATTTCAATATTGGTTAGTCTAAAAAGACAAAGACTACTGGTGGCCAGTTAAACCGTTTTGCACATGCAGAGATATTATTTTGTTTCCTTTCACAGTCAACCCTCTAGTTCTGCTAAGGAATTAGGACAATTAAAGGGCTGCTTGCCATTTCAGTAATATAATCGGTCACCAGTAATACAATGTTCATCACAAGTTTCAAGAACAGTTGGATATAAATTGTAACATTATCACAATACATTTAAAGGAATAATTTAGTTTTGGTTTACTTTACAGGGCCCTTTTATCAATATGTGAGATAATGAACAACTATGTGAAATGGCACACAATGTTAGAGACAGTGCGGACTTTGTTTCATAATAATCTGTTCAGAAACAGGTCTAAAATTCATAAATACATCCAATAGGAATACATGTTGGGGACCAACCGTTGGGCAATAATTTAACAGGATAGTATACAATTTTGGAGAAGCAAACGAAAAATTAAAACTTGTAAGTTACCATTAAAACAATTACAATAATACTTATATACAACAACATAATCATGCAGCCTTTCATAAAACAGTGGGCCCAAGTCCTAAACATCACGTTTTAGCCCAAGCAATGTTCATCCCAATCTTAAGAAGTCTTTTTTCTTCACATTGGAAGTTAATTCGATTTAAAAAAAACAATTGTTCTTCATGCATTATACCTAACAAATTATCACACCACCTTGCAAAAGGTAAGAAACAGTTGGCAGATAATTGATCTATATTCAGGACATTTTAATATCATAGTTAAAGCCTTTAAATAGGGACATGTTCATGTTTCCTGGATTTAATCTGGCCCCTCACATAGGCAGATCTGTATCAAAATTGGATTGATTCTGGCTTCGGGGGCAGCAATGTCTTGAGCTACAGTAGTACACAGTCAAACATGTGTATAGTGACCACCTACTGAAAACTAGAAAAGTGGCCATTGTAGAAGGTTGGTGACTACTACAGGCATGTTCTTGTAGGCCTATGTATTTAAAATGTATGGATTCATGAGCAAGGAAGGTGACAAAACTTCTTCCTTTTGAAAAGTAATTTCAAGTTTATATTTTATACAAAAATTCAACCAAACCATGCAGTTCAACGTTCACATTCCATATCACAATCGCATATCCTCCGGGTTGTGGCCTGTGTCGCGAACGCCATGATCGTTGGGCTAGCGATAAGTGTCAGCTCTGCACGGACTCTGAAAGCTGGTGTTCGGTTCACTGAAGTTGGTTTCGTCAAGGTTACTGTCGAAGCCGCATTCACGGTTGCTTCGCTGGTCTTCGAGTCACTCGTTTTCTTTGCGGTTGTCTCGCTCGTCTTTGCGGCTGCCTGTTCGTCTTCGTGCTTGTCTTTGCTCGTCTTCGTGGTCATCTCGATCGTCTTGCTGGTCGTCTCTGTCATCTAGGCACTTGTCTCGCTCATCTTTGCGACTGTTTCACTCGTCTTCGTGGTCGTCTTACTCATCTTCGCTTGTCTTCGTGGTCGTCTTGCTGGTCGTCTCTGTTATCTTGGCACTTGTCTCGCTGGTCTTTGCGGCTGCTTAGCTCGCCTTTGTTCATCTTCGAGGTCGTTTTGCTCGTCTTGATGGTTGTCTCTGTCGGCTTCGCACTTGTATCGCTCGTCTTCGTGCATGTCTAGTTTATCTGCGCGGTTGCCTTTCTTCATTCTATTGTAGGCTGGCACACTGCTTACGTTTATGTTGCAGCTGGGTGTGTCATCGGGTATCCCTTTGATCCCAGCTGTCGTTCATCTGGGATGCAGTGTGTGTCGGTGGGTGATATTTCAACAATCAAATCTGCAATCAAATGAAAATATGAGAACAAAAAAAAATCATTTGTACAACCATTAAAAATGTATGGTGACTGACAGACAGTGGCGTAGCTACAGGGGGGCACGGGGGGGGGGGGGGGGCACGTGCCCCCAATAATTCTGAACAAACAATAGAAAACATAAGGGGACATTTTTTGAAAAAAACAAAGAAATACATAAGGTGTGCCCCCCCCCCCCCCCCCCCCCCCCCCCCAATCAGTCCGACCACGCTACGTCACTGCTGACAGTGACAGATCAAAACAAATGCAGACCTCCAAAAGGGACAGTTTACCTACTATAAGGCCTAAACATATTTGAGAGGAACATTTACCTTAGAAATACACATTTAAGAAATGGAATACAGTACCCAAGGTATTTAATTAATGCGCCACGGCGCGTATATTTGATAAGTCTGTAATTAAGACTAGCAACACTTACATTATTAAATATTTTGATTGTGAACTTAAACTTTGGCTCGAAACGGAAGATTAACAAGAATGGATTAATTCACAAACCAGGTAAAGTTATAGATTAGTGTTGACTACTTGACAGTGTTACTGATTCGATATGATTCTTGTGATGATGAGTTGAATAATGAGTGTCGTATTGTTGTTGTTGATGTATTGCATTTAGAACGACAGTGCAGTTGACATAGCGCTGCGTTAATTGTACGACGCACAACACAGATATTTGCGTAGGCATACGGGTATAAACGTTTGTTACAAAGCTTTCTGAAATTGTTTATTAAATTCCTCTTTATTGTCAAATGATATGACAATGTTATATACCGGATAGTTAAGATTGATATTTGTTACAAAGTATGTGAATAGTTCAGAAGCGATACTTTGCTTTCAAAGGTTAGAACTTAGCATGTTTATTACCGTAGTTCCACTTATAGCGACTCCAAAACACATGATATGCAAATTACGCATAAAGCTCATTTGCATAATTATGAGCATCTTCCGGAGCCAGTAATTGATTAGAAACAACCTTTATTTGTAGTTTTCTGTTATTTAAATGCAAAGTATGAGATAAATTATAGCTTATATGATAGATAATTGAATTGTTAAGAAGGCTTGATATATGAATTGATGTATTATGTATAGATGAGCTACAAATAAGGGAATTTGTAAGGAATTTGTGCATGAATTTACTTGAAACGGACTCTGTGACTGTGAGTGATCGGCGCGCGCGCGTTTAGTGGTAATTGTGTTTGCTAGTTGTGGATTTTGATTAAATTATAACTCAAGGAATGGGTTATGTGCTTGGAAATATGGCTGGTATGAAAGCCAAGGAAATATTAAATTATATAGTGAAGTTGATATGTGAATAAGTGATGAAGTGAATAAGTGATGAAGTCTTTAGACTATTTGGATATATTCAGCAATAAAACGAGCCGGTTTGGTATTTCCACTACGCGCACTAGGCTAGAGTATCACCAAAGACACTACAAGGGGAAGACTGGACACTTCGGGGATTTTGTGTAACGCTGAATTTCGTACATGGGGAAGGGCGCTCCTAGCGTTGGGTAGGTAAACTTTTTGTTGTTTTCACGCGTAGCCATTGAAAACACAATAGGGAACAATGGCGAGCAGGTCGAAAATAGCTGTATCTCCATTTTGGAAAGAGGTGTACCTTTGAAACTTTGCATACAGATAGCATTCTGGTAGTTCTTTAAAATGATACCAAATTTGTTAGGAAAGGTTTTGTAGTTTTGAAACAAATTAAGAAAATGTTTGCAAAAAATCCCAAAATGTAACAGTGCCACCTATTTGGGAGGCGAGTTCATGACACATGACCATTTATGTATCCATGGTGAATGAAAACAGAATAAGATTAAGCTCCAAAACGTATTGTTCCTTAAAATTTCAATACCAAGAAACTTTTTTGAAGAATTTTCAAATTATCAGTTCTAAAATGTAACCCTTTGTACCACTTGTTATACTATTGATTGTGAAAATGACCATATATAAGGTTAATCAACAGAACGTTTTATGAATCCTTGCCATTATATAATATAGCTTTGATATTTTTAAAATTGTAGGTAACAAAGGCAGTTATTTAATTTAAGGTATAATCTTATTGGCGAGATTACTGATCCAAAATATTCTTGTGCTTTTGTCTTTTTCTTTCTTTCTTCTATAA
>JBAMJV010001605.1:0-37022 GCA_037951105.1 Echinarachnius parma | reverse complement strand
AGTCGGATCGGGTCGAGTCGACTCTGTCTGCGCCGGGCTTTAGTTACCAAAACTTGCACCATATCATTAGGCCTACAAGCTACTAGAAGTAGTAGTAGTAGTTATACAATTTTCCATCATGCCCTAAAGGTAGACAAACTTACAAATGGCTACGTTAAAATGCTGTTATCATTCAAACTTTCAAAGAGCAGCATTAAACAAGAGGGCGCTCTCTAT
Source organism: Echinarachnius parma (assembly GCA_037951105.1). Classification (NCBI taxonomy): domain Eukaryota; kingdom Metazoa; phylum Echinodermata; class Echinoidea; order Clypeasteroida; family Echinarachniidae; genus Echinarachnius; species Echinarachnius parma. Next base: position 36,806 of record JBAMJV010001605.1, on the reverse strand, counting down.
AAACAATGATTTCAACCACTTTTTATAACAAATTGTTAATGTGATATTTTGTTTAAAATAATGATTCAATATAGAGATCATTAGAAACAATTGAAAACATCTTCAGTACATTTTCTAAAAAAGTGTAGGCATTATAATAATTAACTTTTCGTTGAATAAATGTGGGTTCCACATTTATTCCAATCGGATATTCTACTTCTAGTTCTACTTCTAGTTCTACTTCTAGATTTATTGTCTTGATATTTTAGCTATTTATTTCTGAACCAATTTTGATGAAATAAAATTTGTTTTATCTTTAAAATCACATGCTCTTCCAAATATTACATTTAGTTTTCCATTACCTCACAAATCAATTTTTTCTTGAAGCGCCCTCTATACCAAAACTGTACTATCCCTTTAAAAAAATAGTTTCACTTTCAGAATCAAATTCAAGCACAGACACTAGACAGATTGCTCGTTTACCACGAAAACAAATAAGGTAAAATACATCTTAATTTATATGAAATACAACTGTATAAGTGCGTATGCATTTCATAAGTTTGATTTTGTTTTACAGACTTAATTAATGTCTTTTCAGACTGAAACAAAATCTTTAATAAATTCACACGAATCACACGAAAAATTGACGAAGAGTGTAGGAATTCGACTACGCGTTGCGGAAATCCGATACGTTTTGTCCGAACGGGATCTAAATTTGCTTTAAACTACTTTCATATGTGTTCTACAATGGCTAAAACTTACTTGATTTCCATGATGTTAGAGGAGTAGAGATTTCAGCCCGGTCAATGAGCCATCCAGAGACAAATGAGTAAATCAAGAGAGATCTAACGGATGCCCCAACAGCAACAAACACGATCATGGGCGCTGCCATTTTGAATGTCGCCCTCTGTAGTATAATATTGTTTAACCACAGCTCGTCAACATGGCAGAGATTCGAGTAAAAATTCAAGCGTATGCTAAAATGATTCTACATGCAGCAAAGTACCCTCACTGTGCTGTAAATGGTGTTCTTCTTGCGGATAAGGAGAAGCTGAAGGAAGGCCGGCATCTGGAATTTGTAGACTGCATTCCTTTCTTTCACCAATCCCTTGCACTTGCTCCCATGCTCGAGGTCGCTCTTGTTCAGGTATGAATGGAGATCAATTTATTGTTGCCCCACGTATTGCATTTGGTGTTCGCTCAAGTTTGAGGTGACGATGCATAATAATTTGATTCTTTTTTTGACACATCGGCACCCTAATATATTTCCGACAGTTTTAAACTTAAAAATCGTACAATTGTCTTCGAACTGTACTCACACAATGAGAAAATTGTGCAGATTCCGATGCGATGATCAGATTTGCGATTTATAAATTATATTTTGAGATATCGTCTCCGAACACGCGCGTTGTTTTTTGCATCCCCATTACATGTGGGTACCTACTATACAGGTACCCACATCCCCACCTACATCAAAACGTAAGGTAGGGTTTCTCCCCGTTCATTCATTCCACTTATGACATGACATTTGTAATCTATAAGGTGAAATTAAATCATTGAAAGATGTGTTTTTGATACTTACCCACTTTTCTTGCTATGAATCGGCCAATATTTCACGTTCATTTGCCATGCAGTCGCGTCGAGCGCTGATCATCGCACACGCTTGCGACGGAAGTACCGTGAAAAGTGTGTTGCTGAAATGACCTTTCGTTAGGTAGTCTTCGTCCAGCCATGAATTGATACGTTGTAAATTACTTACGCACATTATTGTATGCCTGTCAAATCGGAAATAAAGTGTGTGCCACTGAGTGCGCTTGAGATGAAACTACCGTATTTTGCTTGCGAATTGTTGTTTTTCAAACTTTTAAAGAATATGGATTTAAAAATTGTAACGACTGATTTTTGAATAGAATTAAATAAAATACGATGGAATATATTTATTTTTTATGAAAAAACGTACACACATTAAATTAAATTATACATTTCAGGGAATAATTTTCCTGGTATCGCATCGCAATTTGCTATGCATTTTTAATATGACTGCTATACAAAATATCTTTTGTATAGCAGTTTTCTACCATAGAAGTGTACAGAATTTCATTTGAAATATTTATCCATCGGTTAAAAGTGCTAATCAAATTTGAGGAGGTAAATTATTCCCTGCATTTTTACTTTGCAGTTTTAACAGTTGATGATGAGCCTTGCTTCCGACCAAAACAAGTTCGTATGATTGATGACGTAATACAATTTGCGCTAGCTACACGGTGAACGCCATTATTACGTGTGCGGTGATGCTGGATTGACGTGCAGTTCAGGACCAACGAACAAAATTGTAGCCCATTTCAATTTAGCTAGGGGCAACGTGACGCCTCCAAATGGAGGATTTTAAACCTGTCATCTAGCACGATCTGCAAAGTTAGGTGAGAAAATAAAAAAACACACAGTGATTAATTTAACGTCATATACAGTCCTACAAAAAAAAACGGGGGTTAGTGAAGTCACTACTGCTATACGGCAGTGTGACTTTTGGGCATACTTGGGCATACTTTGCCATACAGTTTCCCATTCGCTAGTGTACATCGCAACGCAGGCGTGGTTTTTTGGCTTCACGAGTTCGCGGTGTTTTTTTAAAACCGGCACCCCCTCAACTCTCATTGACAATGGCATGCACGTAACTCAAACTTTCTTTTGCGATGTTGGCATCATTTCACAAATTTACTCGTAGCGGACGATCTACACATTATTTCTCCTCAAAATTTCGACCATTGCAGTTTCTAAGGGTAGCGCGCATAGTAACTGTGATCAGCGCCGTACGTAGTACGGCGCTGTGAAGACGAGACGCTAAAAAATTTTGAGGAAATTTTGCGACGGGTGGTTTCAAGAACTTTCCATCTATTATTATTATTTTTTTTTTAGTTCTAGACAAGAATTAAACATTCAACCTACCTTGCTTGATATTTAATTTGTTGCAAAAGAATGATAATTTACCTCAAATTGATGATGATGATGACTGTTATTTCCTTCGTCTTTGTTCGCTGCATGCAATGTCAGGTGACCGAAAACTCGTCGGCAATGCATAGCGCATGCGCGGGATAGGAGGTATTCCGCGCGTAAGTGGCGATCGGTTGACTAATACAATAAGCCAGGAACTGTCACATGTACTAGGGGTGTATCGCGCACGCAGAAATAGATCAATCGCTGTACAGAACGCGCGCACATCCAGGCTCGTACGCCAAAGTTTGACCTGCGACCTCGCGCATTGCCGACAAGTTTTCGATCACCTGATATTGCATGCAGCGAACAAATTCGGATACTATTTTCGTCACTTCTGTAATCTTGCCAGTTTTATAGTAAATTTCAGGATAAATCAAACGAATGGAGCATCAGACCTTTTACCAGTTGGATTATTGATGTCCATGCATAACATAATTCGTAAGTATGAACCGAGATATGTTATTTAAAGTATGAAATTTTATGGTTTTGTTGAAGTGTGTTTGCCGTTAAAGCCTATAAAGTGTTACCATCACGGTATACACAGCTCAGAATGCCAGGCGCCGTACTACGTACGGCGCCTGGTTAGGTTACGCGCATAGTATCAGTATCACATGGGCAATTTTTCACAACACGCCCTAAAACTAATTTTACGCGGGGTGCCGATATCAAAAAGCAGTGCCGATGTGTAGTACACCTACCATACTAATATTGAATACAAAACTTAACAGTAACCGTTAATAAATGATAAGAGTGGAATTTTAAAATATTTTCCTAAGACGATAACATTATATTGATCAACCATGAATACATATTACATGTCATGTGTCAGAACTCGGATGATCATGATGCAAGTTCAACTTGTCTTCAACTTCAATCAAGTTCAAGTCTCAAGACATTCACGACTTCAATTTCATGACTTAATAATGCAAGAAGAATTGTAAATGTGATCTAAAATTGTAAAAATGTCACATTTTATGATCAAAAGTTGGGCATTCTCCATCACCATGCAATTACATCCATTTTTGTCCTGCCATGGGCACATTTTGGAAAAGAGCAATTTTGGAGTATGTAGACTAGAAATGTAAACAAAATGTTATTGTTTGCATTTTGGTGCTATTTAAGTAGCCACCATTATTATTTATCATTATTTCAACTCAATTAAATTCAATAAAGGTTTATTCAAAATGACATTCTCGCAGCCAAAGCTGAATTGCACAGTCATTTACAAAGTAAAATACATGATAATAGTTCAAATACAGTCATGTACATGTGAACATCCAAATCATATACCAATAAATAAATAACTTAAGTAAATTCATTAATATATCAGGCAACAGTTAGAACATTACAAGACTATACAACATGCATGCTAATTTAGTTTATGAATAATCATTTAGGATATGAACAAAATAAGGAATTGAACTGTTCTTTATAAATCGATTGGTTTTACAATTGAATGGAGTGTATTTCTGGACATTTTGTAAATCAATATTAACAATTCTTTGATCTGGCATTCTTTGATTTATTCATATCATAAGGTTAATCGCTAGTAATCAAAATGAATCTGTCAATGCTTTTCCTCAGCAGAGCTGAAATGGTCGTACAGGTTGGAAGGTGAGGCGAGTTAGCTCAGTGGTGAGAGCATCTGACTGAATACCTCGTGGAGGCAGTTTGAATTGCATCATTGGGCATGATGGCGTCTTTTGCAACTTAGCTTGCCTTAATATTTGAGATAACTCGTTTGCAATAGTTCCATCCCTATAAATTGATTCATGAGCAGGAAAGATTCCATCAGAAACTCTCCATCTTTTGGATAGGATGATAAATGGAGGTTCTCATCCTGTGTATGAGACAGTTTCATCTTAAGCACGCAGAAGAACATAGCCTACTCCTATAAAACAAAAAAGGGGGTGTTTACTCAGTTGATTAACACCCTGGATGCCATGGTTAACTTAGATGGTCACATATTGCTTTATTCCTGAGTGCACGAAATAGAAAAGTTTGAAATGAATTGTATAGGCACTACCTATCAAGGTGAACTTCCTTTCTACTCATTGTAACTTAATGAGGGATTTAGTTAATCACAAAAGTAAAACACTTGACTTAAGAACTGAGTGGATACTTTCATTTAATCTGGTATTCAGAGGGATAATCATTATGTAGTAGTGTAAACTGCTACTGAACTAAAGTAATAGTTGTGACTGGAAACGGAAGAAGAACAAAGTAGAACGGAACTGTTTAATGAATCAAAAACCAACTGAACATCACTGCATGCATGTCCCATGCTTCCTACAATCCAACATCATGTACAAATTAACCAAGTCTAATAACCAATCAGAAGTAACTTAACTAATGATAGAAGAACCAATGAGAACCAAGTACATGATGATCATGAGGAGTCAAAGGTTAGGGCCACATTAATAGAAAAGATACATGATGATGGGGGAGTAAGTGGAAAACTCCAAGACCAAGCTGGGGAGCATGATCGAGCATGTGGCAGCATATGGCAGCATGTGATTGGGTGAAGAATTGCCAATCATGAATATGGAGATGAGGTGATCACTGGTGATGAACTAATTATTTGTAGTCCAAATAATTAGGAAATGAAATGTAAGAATGTTACCAAGAGAGAGGGTGATAAAGGGGGAGTGAGAGGGGGAGGGTGAGATTGAACCAATCAGTGAACAGAGAAGGAACGATTGAATGACAGTATGAATAGAAGTAGAAGTATAAGATGTAAGCCAGATGGTCAGGGGTATGACCATTGCAGTAATGTGTGGGGGTTAAGACTTATGTGAGTGTTGATTGGGATGAGTGCTTTGTAACTCGTTGATTCATTTCTTCTCAATTTGTTTTATTTGTATTAATTTGAATATTTGTTTTTAGCCAGCTATTTCAGTGCCCTGACATGTGAGTGTGACATAGATTTTCAGACAGTGCAAACAAGTTACTTAAAAATTAGCATTTAATCACAATTCTTATGAACAATTAACAACACCTAAGGAGACATGACGCACTTCAACTATAATGGTTATATACTAGTAATTTCTCATTTGTCATTTTGCATGTTACCAGGTTGATGCTTACTGCCAAGCCAATGGACTGAAGATAGCAGCCTACTACCAAGCTAATGAACTTCTTAAAGATACTGAGTAAGAGTTGTTTGTTTGATAAGCTTTTATTTTGTTCAAACATAAGGGCCCAGATTCACAAAGCAGGTTTGTAGGAGGTTTGTAAAAACCATGGTTTATCCATGGTCTACATCTATGGAGTGCCATTTGTAAACTGATGGAGAAAGAATGTAAACTCATTACTTGTTAACAATGTTGATGATACACATTTGCACAATGCACCAAATGAATGTTTGTCTTCTCACATGGTGAAATTTGCTGGTTAGCAAGCACTAACAGTTATACCATTAGAAATTATAAATTGTTTTACTTGTATACGAGCAGCACTCCGTAGATGTAGGTTTGTACAAACCTCCTACAAACCTGCTTTGTGAATCCGGGCCAAGGAAACTGACCAGAAGAATATAATATAAGTGAGAAAATAGCAAAGAAAATAGAGTTTCTCCGGGATTCGAACTCAAGCTGGTAGACCACTGGTCTCGGAGGTCTCGGGTTCAAATCCTGTTTTCTTTGCTCTTTTTTCAAGCCTTTTATTTTGTTAACATGACTGCAACCTTCCACTGCAATGCTTTCTGCGTGACTGTGCACATGTTTCATATACTAATTTATCAATTCATTTATGTGCAGTTGCATTGTGTACATAATTCATAAGGTGTTCAATTGTTACCCAGTCTGATTTTAAAGATTGGGGTGTTTGCCTTTCACTACATCTTAAAGGGACTTAGTAACATTGTCCAAATCCTCAAAATCCAATTGGAATTCTAGCGGTTCCCTCATATCTTGCTGTATTTGTATTGACAATAAATGCATGGGACAGGTTTCGGTTTGTCAAATTTCCCTTTCGTGTCAAATAATCCACTGGATCTTCAAAACTGTGTACAAAGTGAGTGCAATGAGTTAGTGAATATCACTTTGCATTTTTGCTCATAACTCGGCCATATAACGTCCATTTAACTTGAAATGTTCACACAACACCCAGTGGACATATCGGATAACAACAATATACATTGTATCAACCACTCATCACTTTTTGCACATGTCAACAAAGTTACTAGATCCCTTTAAAGTGTATCCCCACTCTGCTGTGTAACTTTTGCTTTACAGCTGGCACTGGGGGATTATTTGATTGTCATCTTTAGGATTTAATTGTTCAGGATTGCTGATGCTCCTGTTAGCAATAACTTAGAGTAAACACATTGGCAATGTCTCTGGTCAAGATGATGAACGCTTGAGATGAATTTTCATCCATTTTCATCCATAACCCTAACCCTAACCCTAACACTAACCCTAGGAAAATAAAACAATGTGTGTCGTTTCATTGAAATGATGATAGGTATTGTTAAGGATAGAATTTCAGGATGAAAGTCACTACTTATATTATCATTGGAATTTCAGAGATTGTTGTTAATAATGCATTTATTTTAATTTCTGTTCTGTTTCAGACCAAATGCTATTGCAGTGAGGATAGCAGACAGAGTAAATGATAATGCCCAAGATTCTTGTCTTTTCATGGTAAGTCATTAATTTCATACTATGTATGGAGTATTGGAGCCTCTCTTTGTCTAATAAAAGTATGCAATATCATTGTGTGGGTTTGAAATGTACTTGATGACTATGGGTAATAATAATTTAAGCGTAGGTATTATGTAGAGGGTAAATTTATAGTAGCTGCACTATATAAATGTTCATATTTTTATTATATTATATGAAACACAGAGCTTCAGATAAAATATATTACTGTAAAAGAATGATTGTTGTTTGATTCTTATGTTTGTTATGGTATTCAGATCTTTAAAATAAATAATCAACATAGTCTAACGTAGATCCCTTTAAGATCGCAATAATTGTTTTAGTTTGATTGAAATTCTACATAGCTTGGGTGAAACTTGATAATTTTGTTTAAAACAAATATTCATTGTGACTATTTTAAATTGTTTTTTATTTGGTAAAATTAAATAATTGAATGACAGAAAGTTATTTGTCACGATGCAGTCTTTTGTGAAGAAATTTAGCATCCTGCCAGTGTTTATGGTGTTTAAATTGTCCTGATTCACGTCGCGTTCATTTGTATCTATATTATATGCAAGAATCAGTAATATTTAAAAAGTAATTGAAAAAGTCTTTACTAGAAAATAAAATTTTGCATTGCATTTTGTGCACTTTTCTTCTTCAAGATTGACAACTCAAAGCTTACGATAGGAGGGGACAAGTGTGCGCTCAAAATGTATGCACTCCAGGACGGGAAATGGATACACAAAAGTGCACAATCAAGGTGAGAATATTCTACTGCATTTTAGGGGTGTGAACTAAAAAAACAAAACAAAACAATTTGTTACCTTTTGAAGTCAAACCTGTGTATAGTGAGATTAATGACCATTTAAGGTAAACAAGTAAAATGGCCACTGTAGACAGGTGACCTCTATAGACAGGTTCCATACAATTTTATTTCTCTTTCGAGGATCACTTTTGGTGGCCACTATAGACAGGTGGCTGCTAATGCAGGTTTGACTGTACAGTGAAACCTCATTATAACAAGCAACTTGGGCCTATCAATTTACCTCATTAAATAGGATATTTTTATTGTATCGTGGCTAAAAAATAATAAAATACATAGAATCTGGACCTGTGAAATGACCTCGCCATACCTTGGTACCTTGTTATAATAGAGCTTGTTATAAGAAGTTGCAACTGTAATAGAAATTAAACTTGCTGAAAAACAATGAAATTAATACGAAAATGTGTGATACATTTATTCAATTAAAACATATTTCAAAATCTATAAATAAAACCTTTATCCTAAAAATTAAAAAAATGGAGCTTATCGATTTTTGCATGTAAACTCATCATTTTATAATATCACTGAATTCTCTTTATACAAACTGGCACCACACAGAGACGTTGTGATCATTAGACATGGCAAAACAGTAGACAACCTGGCTTTGGGTGTAGTTAAGTGAGCTATGTTCTATGCATAGCTTTGCTGTTATTGTTGTCTTGTAAAATATTTCCTTCATATTTATTTTGTAGTCTCGCAGAAGCACGCTATGTAACAATAAATTAGAAATTACCTTTTTTTTCATTTACCCAGTCGGGAAAGTAGAATAGAGTTTTATGAAATAAGGACAATTAGAGAAGAATAATATTCAGCATTTTCTTGTAAAAAGATATTATAATAAACTAAAAGGATAATTACCGTAGTTTAAATTTGCCCCTTGTTTAAATTTCAATCCATCATGTATAAAGTTAAAATTGTATCAGTGATCTATATTTAAATTGTGTCTTTTTCCCCTATTTTTTTGTCTCGTCTTTCCATAGTCTTAAGTTAGTGAACAGTGAAGAATCATTAAAGTCCACGTCAGAACTGCTGCGGTCAAGAGCATACCAGGAACTTGTTGATTTTGACAATCACCTCGAGGATATCACAAGGGATTGGCTAAACCCCGACCTCAACACGCAAATAGGGGAATGTACATGATAGATGTTTCATATTCTCCTTAATTAGTCTTTTTTCATATGTTTTTTCCTCTTTTATATTCTGAAAGATTGTAATCAAGGAACAAGTACAGTTTGGGGCATTGTTTCAGTTATAATTTTGGGAAAAGTATGGACATCCAGAATAATCTTGTATGTGGTGTCGTCATGATTAGATTCTACCCAACATTCACTCCTAGCTTACTCCATGATCACGGCCTGTTCTCTTGGTGACAATATAGGGACTTTTGATCAAATAAAGTTTATTCTGCCATTAAAATTGTATGCTCTTTCAAATTTTACACTCAGTTTTTCATTATCTCACAAAAAAATTATTTTGTGCAGCGCTCCCTTTACCAAAACTGAACTACCCCTTTAACCCATCTCAGTCGAGTATAAACGTGTATTCAACCAATTTGGCTTTCGCACTCGACTGAGACGGGTGACCTAACAATGGGTTAACTTGGGCGAGGCTTATTCATGACATAATGCACGTACCAGTCCACTAGAGGACATGCAAATCAAAAAGTTCCTAATTTCTCTGATATTGCATCGTCATCAGCGAGGGGACAGGTTGAATGAAGTGAATCATGGAATGAAAATTAGGGTGGAACCTATTTGTGACATCAGCACATAGTCACGTACCAGTCCATGTTTGTGATTTGCAATTGAAAACTGTAATATTTCATGCCAGAACTCCACTAGGCCATGTGATCAGTTAGCACAAGGCAGAGTCCATGGACAAATGGAAAAGAAAGGATAATTTGGTTTCATACTTTATTAACAACATACTAAAATTGCCCAAAACTGTACTTGTTCTAAAATGTAAGAACAGAACTAATTCAATGTAAATGAAGAGTAATGTTCTAAAAAAAATAAATAATCATGTTCGTGTTGAATATTGTATTATTTGTATACATGATGAAAATCGTGAATACAAATTATTTTGGTTTGATGGAGAAAGAACAGCCACACCTGATCCTAAAGACTATCAAATGCTCTTTAGGCACAGGAATGCTTTCTGCTCAGACTAGTGTCTTGTAATAATATATTAACATGTATGAAATGTCTTAACTTTGTAATGAAATGTGGACCATACCGAAATATATTATCATTGTATTCCTTGTGGATCAGAACCTGTCTTTGAAAAGGGCATTGAATATCTTGTTGAATGTGGTGTGTCGTGGTATATTGGTTTGGTCCTTCGTCTTTCAATACGAGGGTCGTGGGTTTGATTCCCAATCATGGCACATGTGTCCTTCAGCAAGACACTTTATCCACACGTGCTGCTCTCAACCCAGGTGTAGTAAATGTGTACCTGATACGCCTGCAAGGCAGCTCGGCTGCAGCCAGGGTAATAATATTGTGTGTAGTGCGCCTCTGAATAGAATTTCTAGATTGATGGCGCAATATAAATGCGGGTCCATTATTATTATTATTATTATTGAATCCTGAATAAGAATTCTTCAGTATAAATGGGTACCCGGAAGGATGGAACGTAGTTTCTTAGCATTGTGTTCGCCCACAAGGTTGCCCTTGGCTGGAATGCTCCCCAGGGAGTGGAAAAAGTGCACGTTGTGTGCTGGATTGATTGCAGAAGGTAACCAATGACCGGGGTAATAATAAAATTGTAAAGCACCTAGAGATGATTATCAATCGTGATAGACGCTATATAAATCAAGAATATTATTATAATTATAAGTAAACTGTATTGAAACCTGCAATATTGCAGACTTGTCAGCCTTACGGTACTGTAAAAGTGGTAAAATTTGCGGCACAATATATTTTTGCAGATACATGTATATTGCGCTACTGTCGGCAAGCACAATTACCTGTATTTTCTGTGTGTGAAAATATATACACATTATATTCTCTTCATTTAATACTTACTCGCATTTATTTTATGGTTGTAAAGTTGTCGCATTATGTTTGACGGATTGTTTTTAAATACATTAATCAGATGGGTACTGACAGCTTAGCTGGCTGACATTCTGGAATACAGAATGTCCGTAACTTTGTACAGTGAAACCTCGTTATAACCAGCAGCATGGGCCCTTTGAATTTACCTCCTTATATCAGATATCTTGTATTCTTGTTGTATCAGGGCTTGAAAATGATGAAATACGTAAAACCTGGACCTGTAAAATTACCTTGCTAAATCAGGTACCTCATTATAACAGAGCTCGTTATAAAGAGGTTCCACTGTATTATGTAGCAATACTATAATATAATACAATCCTATTCTCAAAATGTGTGTTTGTTTGTTTACAACTTGGCTAATCAAAGGTCTGGAAGACAGAATGGCTATATATATTATTAAGCAGCCAAACATATACATCAAACATATACAATTGTTTGTTTGTTTGCATTAACAGAACATAAAAGTTCAATAATACATTAAACAAAATACAATATCCCATAGTAATGTAACTATCCTCGTTTTAAAGGTAACTGTATTTCGTTGCATAACTTTCTCCAACAATATTCGTATTTTGCAAGTTGTCATTTTCAAGGACTGCATTGTGTAATGTACATGTATTATTATTATTAGACATTTACACAACTAATTGTTTAGTTTTCAGTTATATAGACATTGACTCTTTCTCTGAAATTATAGTGAAGTGCATAGTTTGTAAAAATAGAAGCAAATTTAGGATTTGCTGATGTAATTTTGATATAATTCTGTCTAGCTTTTAGTGCTGCATATTTTTGCCAGGGTGAGAGTGAGAAGGGCATTAAGTCGGGTTTGGGCTAAATCGAGTTTTGTATTTTGTTTGTAGATCGGAGCTTCCTCCATATGATGCCAAAATTGTTTGATAATCATTATTTGTAATATTGGAGATATTGATAACAAACATAAGAGTGCTAACTTTGTTTCATATAGACTTAAATTGTTGATACGTTTACCTACTTAGTACTAAAAGTGACTTAGTGTCCTTTCTCAACCGACATTTTTTAACAGGATAAAAAAAAAAATTTGTTCTTGTCTTGCAGCCCGACATGAAATTTTCCCCAGAAATATGAATTGATACATGTAGTGACATTCCCACATTGATTGAATGATCTTTATTGTTTGATATTGAACATTACAATACTGTATTTGCATTGTATAAATAGATATATTTGTAAAGTTCAAACTTGAGTCTCGTATGACTTTTTATTGAGAGTATTAAAACAAAAATGTCCTGTTGTATGAAAATGAACCATGACAGTGAACGTTTCAGGAGGTGAAGAGAGAGTGGAAAGAAGACTAGATGATATTAAAAAGTGAGATTTGGGAGAAGTTGATTCATTGGGAAATGGGTGCATACTAATATCTTTACACATTTCTCCCTATCATAAAGAAGAAAGGAATCCAAAGATAAAATGGAGAGAGAATGTAGAAGAGACACTTGTAATTATAACTCCAGGGAAAGATAATTATGATGATATGATGTAAAAGAGAGAGAAAAGCAGTGGCCTAGCCTGCCCCCCCCCCCCCAACTCCCTACTCCCATAATTTTGAGGAAAAAACGATACAAAACAAAAGGGGAATACAATTTTTAAAAATACATAAGTTGTGTCCCTCCAATAATAATTTGTGTGCCCCCCAATAAGCAGATAAGTCCGACCACGCCACTGGGGAGAAGAATGGCTGTGAATTAAGTCAATGAAAGCAGTCAGTGGCATATAAAAACAAAAAAAGGTAGCACGAGGAGGGGGGGGGGGGCGGGTGGGCAGAGAAAGGTTGCTCCAATGGATGTACTTCCCCACCACTGGCATACTGGTGTGTGTGTGGGGGGGGGGGGGGGGGGGGGGGCGCTTGTGCCCCCCCCCCCCCCCAAAAAAAATGTAATTCCATACCAGTGATTTTAAAAACTTGATATTTCTTTAAACAAGATAACTCAGATTGTCCTTCATGTGAGGTTAAATTTCCTTCCTAAGGATGCACCAGATTGCATTATTTCAAGTTTTAAAAAAATAGCAAAAGCACCCTTACCGTGCACTGGTGGACACCTCGGGGGGGGTACTCGTGTATATTGGCAATACGGGTATGTGCCGCTCCAATGACCCCTCCAATGGCCGCTCCAATGACCCCCTGTATCAGAGCCGAGCAAACCGCTCCTATAAGGGTATCTTTTGCATCAACCACTACCCCCCCCCCCCCCCCCGAGCGGACACCCACCTTCCATCACACTCTCCCCCTTCTCACTCGCTTCGCTTCCCACGCCCCTCCCACGTCCCTCCCACGCCTTCCTCCTCTTAAGGCGTGGTCGCTTCGCTCCCTCGCAAAGTCCCAGACTCATGCACCGCTTGAAATTAGCAACCCTGTCATTACGCTATACCCGCTGTTCATGCAGATTTCGTTATGCCCCCCAAAAGTTTTGGCTCATTACGCCACTGTTGTCCACTGATCTACGTCTAGTGGGAAGGATTATGATTAGGAATAATAAAGGTAGTGGAAATAGTAGCGAGACATATTAGTCTGTTTTAAACAAAGGCTTGTAATAATGTTTCCAGTATCATGAAGCACATTCCCTGATGAAAATGTAATAGTCGGGTCAGCAGGTATATAACATGTATAAGTTTGATGAAAGGTGAAATTTCCCCACCGACAAACAATTACAAACAAATATATAACACACCAAAGTGCCATAATTATATCCGTTTAGGTAGGCATAATTTTGATTTCAGAATGAAAATATCAAATATAACTTTTACTGAATGATCTAATGTGTTACAAAAACGTGTATGGTACTTGATGAAGAAAAAGGAAATTATGCAAATTAATTTGTAGAAAAATAATTTTTAAGGGGCCCAGTGGGGTATTATTTGCCATTTTCGCGCACTTTCACGGAATCATGAATATCTTTCAAACTATTTTTTTTTTTTTTTTTTTTAAATCTTTCAAACTATTGAAGCTACAAACCATATACTGCTGGAAAGCTGAGAATGTGAGGAATCCAAAAAAGTAAACAGTTAGACAATATGACTTAAAATAAGAGCTCAAAAGGCAAACAAAAATCAAAAAATCAAAAAATTGACATGCCATCATTCAAATCGCATCTTCTAAAAATTGTAGGGGTATACATCTTTGTTAATGTAAACATAGAAACTACAGTAATAGACAAACAAACTAATGGTGGCTTTTTCTAATATTCATCCATCTTCCTAGAGAAAAAAAAAAAAAAAAAATCAGAAATGGGACACATAACATAACATCATTTTTTTTCTGTAGAGACCTCTAAAAGCCACCATTATTCTCTTCATCTCAGAAAAATGAACAATCTCTCCAAATTTCATTGAATTTGAGTGAATACTTTTCAAGTTTTTAGAATTTTAGTCTAAAAAATCTGATTTTCGGCAAATGAGCTTGAAAGGTCATATACAATATTGATATTTGTTTGATAAATGTGACATGAACAAAGGAACATAGCGGGATAAATAGTCGTTAGTTGGTTCAATGGAAGTTTAGGGTATGTTAATCACCTATAAACTGCCATGTTTATTTTCTGCATGACATTAGATGTTGCTGCTTCACTCTAAAAAAAGAGAGACCCTATTTGGATGGTAAAAAATTTGATTTGGGATAATTTTATTTGGTCTATTTATGAAAAGTTCAATTAAAAATCTTCAACCTAAGCCAGAAAATAATCACTTTCGGCCCCCAAAATGTACAACATTGATAACGAAATCCTTAATTTGTCCTTTTAATAGCTACCCTCTACCCCACAATGTATGTATTTTCTTAAAGCTTAGAATCCATGGATCATTTTAAGATAAAAATCTCAATGTTGGTGGAAAAAAAAAATGAATACCCCACTGGGCCCCTTAAATCGGCTTTCTTTGTGCCCTATAGTCCAATAACAAAGTTAACACTCTTGTATTTTTCCTATAATGCCATAATGATTGTCTTGATTTAATGTTATGGTTGTTTCAAAATAACTTTCCACCATTGTATCTATTCATAGTATTATTTTCATGAAAAATTAATACTCATAAATAGGCCATCTAGAATTAAGACTCTGTCATGTCTAAAAAATAATGTTGTACACAATTGCTGAATTGGCATGCAGTGTTAAATCTTTCAAGATATTCAGAGTAAAAATTAGTAATTATGATATCCAAGAGAGAAGTTAGGGGGAGGGGGGGGGGGGGGGGGGGGGGGGGGTTAGTGGCTAATTGTAATTGTCCCAGGTAGCAATTAGCCCGCGTTGACCAAAGCTGACGCATATTTTCGCTTTTTTTTAACCAGGACAGCAGTGTTCCTTTTCAATGAAACTTTCACACATCGTTCGGACATATCTTACAATGATTTTGGTGCAGGATTGAAGTCTCAAATGTCATTTTGGGCAATTTCTGACACTTTACAGGTGCACCTTTAACATGCACGCAGTGATGAATGACTTATTTCTGAGGTATGCAAATGTTTATTTGCAAATGTATATTTGCAAATGTATATTTGTAGTCAGAAATAACCTTTCATAGTATGACTTCGTGATGGAACGGTAAGTGGATCAATCGTCGGCGTAGAGACTGATTTTTGTTTCGGTCTTGTAAATTGTATACACTAAAATAAATGTATACTGCGTTTTTACTGTTTTCAATTCAATATTTTATTGGTCCATTGCAACCCGATGAAAAATTGTTTCAAGGGGTTCACAATATCACTGTTGTATTATAATAAAACCATTTACATTTCAACAGAATATGACAAAAGAAATTTACAAACATAATTAATATACATCGTGTAGACACTCTCATGAACACTATGAAAATTAAGAAGAGGCAGTGCCGAGAGCGAGAGAAGGTAAAGGGATTACGAAGGAGATTGGGAGGAAAAGGGAGAAAGACAATAGGAAGAAAGGGAGAAAGAAAATAGAAGGGAAAAGAGAACGGCAATAGGAGAGAGGTATAGATGTGATTCGCTCGCTTAGAACTGTCTCTTGAGTTTGTCCAGAGGCATTCAATCAGGTGCTTCGAATCTACCTGCTGGACATAATTATCCAACCTTCTACAATCAAAGTAAACCGACCAAAATACAAATGAGATTCTCCTACATATCCCATACAGATAAGGATTAGAGAAAGGTCTCCAGCTAGCAAGCCCACGTTGGTCCATCGTTGGACCAATGCTGGCCATTTTTTTTTCTCGCAACGTTGCTCCAACGTTGGACCAGCGATGGGTGCGTACGCCCAAATGACGCTGGTACAACGTTGGCAAATAACGATGGACCACCATCGATCCATCGTTGATCCAACATGTTTGTCCAACGTCTAATGGGTTTGAGTTTCTAACGTTGGACCAACGTTGGCATCCAACCAGATTCTAACGTCCAACGAGTTTCGAGATCCCAACGCTGATCCAACGTTGGCTTGCTACGTGGGTCACCTAGATTACATTTCGTCGGGTGGGAGTGAGAAGGGGTTAAGGTCATTTTTTTCGCCAAAATGAGTAATTTCTGAAAATGTTTGCTTCACTAGACTATGACCTAAAGGTCGTAGCCTAGTGAAGCAAACATTTTCAGAAATTCAATTAATGTCTACATTTGGGGAAATTCCTCAAAAAGAGCTACATTTGGTTTATGTATGGCTTCCAAACTTTAAAACATGCATGATTATCTCCTTAGTGCAAAAAGTGACTTAGCAACCCTCTCTTTCTCAATCTGCTCTAGTGATCACCTCCGATTCACCTGTCTATGTAGCTTGGTAAAGACCTAAAGACCATCCTGCGATCTTGTATCTCGGCTAGAAAGAATTAAAGGACAATGAAATCCAGACAAATTGTTGTATGCACTATAAGACACGTAATATAATGAATAGTCTCTGAAAATTTGAGCACAATCGGTCAAGAAATAAGAAAACTATGGCTCTTTGAAAAGAGCCATGTATTTCTTCGAGTGACTCAAATTGGCAACGCACTCTGGCAAAGTTGTGGACAACTCCCCATACATTTGTACACAAAATTTCAGTTTTGTTCAATTTTCTCAAAATGTATGTTTACCCTTCGTTCGAGTTCAACATATGTTTTGTAGAATGCTTTTATACATAACATATCATGAGTTGGGGGAATGGAAAATGTGACTATGAAGAAAACTGTAAAAATGGGAACATTTGTGTACAAAACATATGGGGAGTTGTCCACACACTTATCAGAGTGCGTTGCCAATTTGAGTTCCCCATAGGAATAAATGGACATCTTCGCAGAGCCGTAGTTTTCTTGTTTCTTACCCGATTATGCTCTAAATTTCAGAGATTATTCTTCTTAATCTCTTCAAGACTATGAGAGCAACATTTTGCTTGGGTTTCATTGCCCTTTAATTTTTAGGCTGAACAATCGTGTCCTTACTTCTGCTTTGATGTTTATAAAACAAATAATTGTGTGGTCTTCCCATACACCTTTCTTCGCTTTTATCAATTTACCGTTGGTCTAAGTAAAATAATTTCAGTTTACTATATTACGTAATTGATATGTGTTGATCCCCGAGCTATCCCTAAATGGGTACCTGTGCGCTAAATGGTCTGAATTTACAGACTAGTGATATGAATATTCATTTCTGTTATCTTGAGCTCTGGGAAGACATGTCGTAAATCAATCTTGTTCACTCTTGGACCCTCTCATCTACTTTCATTGCCCTGGGAGCATGATGTAAACGATAACAAAAAAACAATAAAAACAAAGTTTTTCTTGTGCATAATCGGATGATGGGATATCATATCAACAGAAAAGGGAGGGGTGTAAAGAATCGAGGGTTTTGTACTTCTAACCACGATATAAACTTCATGCTGGTATTACAGATCTTACATAATTTTTAACACATTAAGATCATACTTTTAGGGATCATTTCTATAGTATGTATCACACTCTTACGACACACTAGTGTCCCCCTCGCCAAACCACGATGAGGAGTTGCAGCGTTCCCCTCTGAGCGCGAAGCGGACTTCGAGTGTTATCTTCTCGATGACTCGCTCGTCGTCATTGATGACCGTTCCTCTACTTCCTTTGCGAGGAAGAGGAGGAGGGGATCGCAATCTGAGTGGTTTGTTTTTTAATTCAAATGAAAAGAAAGATCAAATGTTAAAGGGATGCCTGTAAAGTGTCTAACTCCACGAAAATTACTTGGAGCTTCCTCGTTTCTCTTCTGCCGTGTTGTTTAATATGGCATGAACCTACTACCTAGATTCATGATTATGGTAAGAGAAGAATAAAATAGGGTTAGATTTTTTTCACATGCCCCTTTAGTATGACGATATCTATCATTCAGCTCAAGAGCGTTAATGAACGGTCATAAACGTCATACAGTAATTCTTTGTAAAAGCTGACGCATATTTTCGCTTTTTTAACCAGGAAAGCAGTGTTCTTTTTCAATGAAACTTTTACACATCGTTCGGACATATCTTACAATGATTTTGGTACAGGATTGAAGTCTCAAATGTCATTTTGCGCAATATTTGACACTTTACAGGTGCACCTTTAACATGCACGCAGTGATGAATGACATATTTCTGAGATATGCAAATGTATATTTGCAAATGTATATTTGTAGTCAGAAATAACCTTTCATAGTATGACTTCGTGATGGAACGGTAAGTGGATCAACCGTCGGCGTAGATACTGAGTTTTGTTTCGGTCTTGTAAATTGTAAACACTAAAATAAATGTATACTGCGTTTTTACTGTTTTCAATTCAATATTTTATTGGTCCATTGCAACCCGATGAAAAATTGTTTAAGGGGTTCACAATATCACTGTTTTATTATAATAAAACCATGTACATTTCAACAGAATATGACAAAAGAAATTTACAAACATACATACATCGTCAGACACTCTCATGAACACTATGAAAATTAAGAAAAGGCAGTGCCGAGAGCGAGAGAAGGAAAAGGGATTACGAAGGGGATTGGGAGGAAAAGGGTGAAAGACAATAGGAAGAAAGGGAGAAAGAAAATAGGAAGAAAGGGAGAAAGAAAATAGGAGGGAAAAGAGAACGGCAATAGGAGAGAGGTATAGATGTGATTCGCTCGCTTAGAACTGTCTCTTGAGTTTGTCCAGAGGCATTCAATAACGTGCTTCGAATCTACCTGCTGGACATAATTATCCAACCTTCTACAATCAAAGTAAACCGACAAAAATACAAATGAGATTCTCCTACATATCCCATACAGATAAGGATTAGAGTAAGGTCTCCAGGTAGCAAGCCCACGTTGGTCCATCGTTGGACCAATGCTGGCCATTTTTTTTCTCGCAACGTTGCTCCAACGTTGGACCAGCGATGTGTGCGTACGCCCAAATGACGCTGGTACAACGTTGGCAAATAACGATGGACCACCATCGATCCATCGTTGATCCAACAAGTTTGTCCAACGTCTAATGGGTTTCGAGTTTCTAACGTTGGACCAACGTTGGCATCCAACCAGATTCCAACGTCCAACGAGTTTCGAGATCCCAACGCTGATCCAACGTTGGCTTGCTACGTGGGTCACCTAGATTACATTTCGTCGGGTGGGAGTGAGAAGGGGTTAAGGTCATTTTTTCGCCAAAATGAGTAACGGTTTAGGTCGTAGTCTAGTGAAGCAAACATTTTCAGAAATTCAATTAATGTCTACATTTGGGAAAATTCCTCAAAAAGAGCTACATTTGGTTTATGTATGGCTTCCAAACTTAAAAAACATGCATGATTTTCTCCTTAGTGCAAAAAGTGACTTAGCACCCCTCTCTTTCTCAATCTGCTCTAGTGATCACCTCCGATTCACCTGTCTATGTAGCTTGGTAAAGACCTAAAGACCATCCTGCGATCTTGTATCCCGGCTAGAAAGAATTCATTTTTAGGTTGAACAATCGTGTCCTTACTTCTGCATTGATGTTTATAAAACAAATAATGTTGTGGTCTTCCCATACACCTTTCTTCGCTTTTATCAATTTACCGTTGGTCTAAGTAAAAGAATTTCAGTTTACTATTACGTAATTTATATGTGTTGATCCCCGAGTTTATCCCTAAATGGGTAACTGTGCGCTAAATGGTCTGAATTTACAGACTAGTTATATGAATATTCATTTATGTTATCTTGAGCTCTGGGAAGACATGTCGTAAATCAATCCTGTTCACTCTCGGACCCTCTCATCTACTTTTATCGCCCTGGGAGCATGATGTAAACGATAACAAAAAAACAATAAAAACAAAGTTTTTCTTTTGCATAATCGGATGATGGGATATCATATCAACAGAAAAGGGAGAGGTGTAAAGAATCGAGGGTTTTGTACTTCTAACCACGATATAAACTTCATGCTGGTATTACAGATCTTACATAATTTTTAACACATTAAGATCATACTTTTAGGGATCATTTCTATAGTATGTATCACACTCTTACGACACACTAGTGTCCCCCTCGCCAAACCACGATGAGGAGTTGCAGCGTTCCCCTCTGAGCGCGAAGCGGACTTCGAGTGTTATCTTCTCGATAACTCGCTCGTCGTCATTGATGACCGTTCCTCTACTTCCTTTGCGAGGAAGAGGAGGAGGGGATCGCAATCTGAGTGGTTTGTTTTTTAATTTAAATGAAAAGAAAGATCAAATGTTAAAGGGATGCCTGTGAAGTGCCTAACTCCACGAAAATTACTTGGAGCTTCCTCGTTTCTCTTCTGCCGTATTGTTTAGCTTTATGGTAAGAGAAGAATAAAATAGGGTTAGATTTTGTTCACATGCCCCTTTAGTATGACGATATCTATCATTCAGCTCAAGAGCGTTAATGAATGGTCATAAACGTCATACAGTAATTCGTTGTAAAAGCTGACGCATATTTTCGCTTTTTTAACCAGGAAAGCAGTGTTTTTTTTCAATGAAACTTTCACACATCGTTCGGACATATCTTACAATGATTTTGGTACAGGATTGAAGTCTCATGTGTCATTTTGGGCAATATCTGACACTTTACAGGTGCACCTTTAACATGCACGCAGTGATGAATGACATATTTCTGAGATATGCAAATGTATACTTGCAAATGTATATTTGTAGTCAGAAATAACCTTTCATAGTATGACTTCGTGATGGAACGGTAAGTGGATCAACCGTCGGCGTAGAGACTGATTTTTGTTTCGGTCTTGTAAATTGTATACACTAAAATAAATGTATACTGCGTTTTTACTGTTTTCAATTCAATATTTTATTGGTCCATTGCAACCCGATGAAAAATTGTTTCAAGGGGTTCACAATATCACTGTTTTATTATAATAAAACCATTTACATTTCCACAGAATATGACAAAAGAAATTTACAAACATATATACATCGTCAGACACTCTCATGAACACTATGAACATTAAGAAAAGGCAGTGCCGAGAGCGAGAGAAGGATAAGGGATTACGAAGGAGATTGGAAGGAAAAGGGAGCAAGACAATAGGAAGAAAGGGAGAAAGAAGATAGAAGGGAAAGGAGAACGGCAATAGGAGAGAGGTATAGATGTGATTCGCTCGCTTAGAACTGTCTCTTGAGTTTGTCCAGAGGCATTCAATAAGGTGTTTCGAATCTACCTGCTGGACATAATTATCCAACCTTCTACAATCAAAGTAAACCGACCAAAATACAAATGAGATTCTCCTACATATCCCACACAGATAAGGATTAGAGAAAGGTCTCCAGGTAGCAAGCCCACGTTGGTCCATCGTTGGACCAATGCTGGCCATGTTTTTTCTCGCAACGTTGCTCCAACGTTGGACCAGCGATGTGTGCGTACGCCCAAATGACGCTGGTACAACGTTGGCAAATAACGATGGACCACCATCGATCCATCGTTGATCCAACAAGTTTGTCGAACGTCTAATGGGTTTCGAGTTTATAACGTTGGACCAACGTTGGCATCCAACCAGATTCCAACGTCCAACGAGTTTCGAGATCCCAACGCTGATCCAACGTTGGCTTGCTACGTGGGTCACCTAGATTACATTTCGTCGGGTGGGAGTGAGAAGGGGTTAAAGAGCATCAAGCGTGGGGATGCTACACAGCGGGTCGCCATTTTGAACTGGGCCAGTTTGCGCGCACCGCATGACACTGAGCTAACGTGCATCACGCACCGTGCGCAACGTGTACTTAAGATGGCGCCGCGCATCTGATTTGACGAATCTGAAGTACCTTTAAGGTAATTTTTTTCGCCCAAAATGAGTAACGGTTTAGGTCGTAGTCTAGTGAAGCAAACATTTTCAGAAATTCAATTAATGTCTACATTTGGGAAAATTCCTCAAAGAGAGCTACATTTGGTTTATGTATGGCTTCCAAACTTTAAAACATGCATGATTATCTCCTTAGTGCAAAAAGTGACTTAGCACCCCTCTCTTTCTCAATCTGCTCTAGTGATCACCTCCGATTCACCTGTATATGTAGCTTGGTAAAGACCTAAAGGGCCATTCTTGGTCACGTGTGTGACCCAAAACATAACAAATTTTGAAATGGGATGCTTATATTTCAGTAAGTATGAGACTATAATGATTTTTACTTCATATGTGACTTGAATATGTTGTAGTCTTTCAAACTTAACACAAAAGATTTTATAAGGATTACGTAACTCAATGTCAGAGGTCAAATGGCATGGGTCACGTGTGTGACTTCGCACGGAGCGCTTTTTTTCATAACTAAATTTCATTTGGAAAATTCTTTAAAATATGAATAGCTATAATGTTCATCTTATTACCAGAGAAGTACTATACATTTGTAAGTACAACAATAGCAATGAATGAGAATTATATCAAGCCGTTGTTTTTTATAGTACTTAATTATGTGGCAACGTCTGGTCACGTGTGTGACATTTTGGGGTGGTCACGTGTGTGACATGTACAATATGAATGGAAAAATGGGAATTTTATAATATCGGGTTTAGAAAAGAATGAAAGGTTGAATTTTTACAAAGTTGGTATCAACCTGTACAGGAAAGTGAGAAGAATGAGCTTGCTAATTATCCTTTTGATATCTTGATTATTTTCTGAATTATGATTATTAGAAAATATTGAAATATGTAAATTTATGCAAATGAGTAAAAAAGTTTCATTTTAAACTTCAAATCATGTATTTCATGAAACTTTACACATGGATCATTCCAAAAATGGAACAAAACTACAGAAAAATAAAACTTCAATTTTTCCGAAAAAGTTTCACTTTTCAAAGAATGGCCCTAAAGACCATCCTGCGAACTTGTATCCCGGCTAGAAAGAATTAATATTTAGGTTGAACAATCGTGTCCTTACTTCTGCATTGATGTTTATAAAACAAATAATTGTGTGGTCTTCCCATACACCTTTCTTCGCTTTTATCAATGTACTGTTGGTCTAAGTAAAAGAATTTCAGTTTATACTATATTACGTAATTTATATGTGTTGATCCCCGAGTTATCCCTAAATGGGTACCTGTGCGCTAAATGGTCTGAATCAAAGATCCTACATACACAAGATGCTCAACTCTCCCGATTTTACACGGCCGCTGGTGAAACGGAAGCGGAAGCGGTATTTGAGCACATGGAGTCTGCCGCCCGCTAGCGTTGAGCGGGTTTACTCGAACAAGCGTCAGAAGACTTCTGGCGGGTGGCGTACGCTGGCGGGTGTCAACCTGGGAATTTTTGAAATTATATTCGGCGCTTTTACTTTCAAACTATTCTTAATGTGAATAAAAGTATACATTTTTGGAATGGAAGGTATAGTCAAAGAATCCATTTTTTTAAATATTATATTTCACTCAAAATGCTAGCTTTTCTTCTTTTTTTAAAAGAAAATGGCAAGAAATATTGGTCAACTTCACTTGTTCGTTGAAATTTTTGATTTTTGAGTTTAAAATGCTAAACTCGCTTGAAAATCGTGATACAACTCTTGAAAGGTTTGATATATTTTGAATTTAAGCAATTTAAAATCTGAATTGATGAAAAAGGTAATAACTTAATTTTTTGCCTCTTTCCGGTAAAAAAATAAAGCCCAACTCAATCCTTTTGGAAAAAACAAACAAGCCTGATTTTCTAGCAATTTGAGCATTTTAACTAAAATTATTTAAGTTTCGTAGCCACAAAAAATTTTCATTTTTTGTTTTTGTTTTTGCCATTTTATTTAAAGAAAAATATCTATTTTTAGGAACAAAATAAACGGGCCTTTAGCTGCAGCTTAATATCACAGCTTATCATTATGAATATCTCAAGATTTCATTTCAATCTGAGAATTTCATCTGCTCTTTTTTTTCAATGGGATGGGTTCAGTTATGTGAGTATACATTTGACCATGCATGGCCAACGTCACCAAATATAATGAGCTCATTAAATGACAATGGTTTCTTTAATTTATTCACCGGTTTCTTCAATTTAATCCATAGTTCTCAATAGAGTTTTCACACCTTCCCGGGATCCTTCAGGCTACACAACAGGGGCTGTCAGTTCAAACTTCTAACTCAACATGGTATTTACAGAAATAGAGACGGCTTAGATATAAACTGGACCTCTATTTATTTGGATTTTCATGATTGAAACAACTACAATAAAATTATGACAATACACAATACTGATTAAGAGTTACACTTACGTTACTTATTCAGCTTTCTGGATTTAAGTAAAGCTTTTGACTCTATCAATCACAATATTATTTTACATAAAGAAAAATCTTACGAAAGTATAGTACTTTCATGGTTTGAAAATTATCTTAAGCACCGCTATCAAATCGCAGTATATAACAATGTTTGTTCTGAACTGTTACAAGTTACATGTGGAGTACCCCAAGGATCAATTCTAGAACCACTTCTATTCTTACTATTCATAAATAATTCAGTTAATTGTCCCCATACTCTTAAATTTGTGCTTTTTGCTGCCGATACCAATATTCTTTTTTCTCACAATGATATTAATACCTTATGTCAAATTATAAATAATGAAATGAAACATGTATCACTATATGGTTCAATTGTAATAAATTGTCTCTTAATAATTATAAATATAATTTCATTTACTACCATCATAAGCAAAGTGCTATTTCAAATGATTCAATAAATTCCTTAATAATTAAAATTAATGATATTCTAATTCAGCGTGTTCAATCAACTTATTTCTTAGGTGCAATTATTGACCAACATTTAGCCTGGAAAGATTATATACTTGCCATTTCAAACAAAATATCAAAGAGTATTGGTGTCATCAGTAAATTAAGTCATATCTTTCCCCAAAATATATTGATTTTTATTATATAATACCATGATCCTGCCAATTGTAATGTACTGTAATCAGCGCTCACCTGGAAACTTTACCCGCTCACCGCTAGTTGGCGCACTCCTTCAAACTCCCACAATTCCGCGCGTTAGCGTTTCACTTTTTGACCGAGAGTTGAGCATCTTGTGTATGTAGGATCTTTGTCTGAATTTACAGACTAGTGATATGAATATTCATTTCTGTTATCTTGAGCTCTGGGAAGACATGTCGTAAATCAATCTTGTTCACTCTTGGACCCTCTCGTCTACTTTTATTGCCCTGGGAGCATGATGTAAACGATAACAAAAAAACAATAAAAACAAAGTTTTTCTTTTGCATTATCGGATGATGGGATATCATATCAACAGAAAAGGGAGGGGTGTAAAGAATCGAGGGTTTTGTACTTCTAACCACGATATAAACTTCATGCTGGTATTACAGATCTTATATAATTTTCTACACATTAAGATCATACTTTTAGGGATCATTTCTATAGGTGTTCCTATTCACAAGTTCGAAAAGATAGCGGAGGTCGTTTCCTTTCAGTATTATGTTCTTTTAGTAATTACTCTATCCGTATTTGTAATATATACGCCCCATGTGACCCGAGAGAACGTGTTGCTTTTTTAAGTAATATTTATACGTACACACATGGAAATATACCTTTGGTATTAGGGGGAGATTTTAACTGTGTATTATCTCCAGAAGATCGATCGGGCACGTCACTTAAAGTCGTATTCTTTGGTAGACGTTTGGGAAAAACAAAATTCGTTTGGTAGTGGTCATACCTGGGCCCACCCAAGTAAAGGCCAAAGCTCTAGAATCGATAGAATATATGTTAATATTGGGCTTGAAGTTGTTAAAGCTTTAAAGATTAACTTTCATTTGTCAGATCATGATGCAGTTAGTGCTACGTTTTATATACCCAATCAGAATAATATTCAGCATAAGTCTTATTGGAAATTTAATGTATTAATGTGTAAAGATGATTTGTTTGTTCAAGATTTTATATATTATTATAAGATGTGGCAAACGCTTAAACTTGGCTTTAACACTATAGTAGATTGGTGGGAAAATGTTAAAGGACGGATTAAAGAGCTCTCCATTAAGCATGGCGTACGCCGTACAAGAGAGAGACGCCGTCATATAGAAAAGTTGCAAAAGACATGCATTTTGGGGAATAAAGAAGCTGTTATGAATTTGCTTAGGGAGGAGAATAAGGGGGCATTTGTTCGGTCGAGAGAAAAATTCTTGGAGGAGGGAGAGAGGCCAGGAGGATGTTTTTATAAAAAAGAACGAACTAACATGGAATCTAGAACCATTAAAGAGGTTAAGAATGCCCAAGGTGACATTGTCACCGGGGAAGGAGTTATTGATGTGTTTTATGAATTTTATACTAAATTGTATACAGAGGAGAAGTCGGTTGATACTCATCTCCAGAATATGTTCATTGATTCTCTCTCTGAAGTTATTAGTGAAGAGAAAGCTAGTTTGTTGAGTAAGCCAATTGATTTGGGGGAAATTAAACAGGCCTTGTCGTTAATGCCTAAAAACAAATCTCCAGGCATCGACGGTCTGCCAGTAGAATATTATGTTCAATTTTTTGATGTAATAGGTGAAGATTTGTTAAGTGTATATAATGAAATATATTGTAGTAAATTGTTATCGGAAACACAACGTACGGCGGTCATAACATTGTTACCCAAAAAGGGAGACCCAGTTGAACCTGCTAACAGACGCCCAATTAGTCTGTTAAAGGAGAAAATCAAAGAAAACCCCTAAATATGACGATATTCATATCTACAGAAAGCTTATAAGCCATAGAATGAGCTTGACTGACATTCAAACAATATAACGCTTCCATAAAAGCGAAATTAGGGTGAAAACATCACCCTATTCCCAGGGACAAATTCGCTCAATCGCTACACGAAACGGCCTTTAGCTGTGACGTAAGAACCGGGCTTGAAGCCCATGCGGCTGCCGCGGTTATATGTAGATAAGCGTATACATTAATATACCAGGCTGGAAAGACAAGCTTCAACTTATGTGCTATTTTTCCCTTACCAAGAATAAATTATAATACTGTTTGTAATTTGCTTCTCATTTATATTTTCATCATGATATTCCAACAAATGTATTGTTTGTGACAAAAAAGTTGAAAAAGGTGAAAAAAAGAAGGGGAAACTATACGACTGTGTCGTGCAGTAGGCCTGCACAGATTTGGGAGAAGGCGATTTTTTACCAACATGTAGTTTCACTTTGACATATCAGACGGAGAATTTACCACTTCCATTATGGAAAGTCGATCTATCATGGCTAGTTTCATGGTTTAGCTTGAAAAGTCGAGTGAATTAGATTCGCGATCTCCTGTGTTGTTACGATTCATCCGCGATTTCTCTGAACATTGGCAGCCGCATTACCTATACGGCTGATAGCGCTGGCGGATTTACATTTCCTGCGCGCGCATCAAAACAAACGAGTGCACGTGTTAGCTAGCTAGCTTGCTCCTCCACGGATACTTCAAAGTCCATTAACAGGCTGTTTTGTTGAAATTCTTCGTCCATGTTGAACTGTCAGATGTAATTCTAGAGCGAGATCGTGATCGTGTGGTGGACTGTAGAAAGCTTCGAATATATAGCGCATACGCTGGAACTACTTTTAGTTCAATAACATACACAATATGCATAGTATACGGCCGGGTATACGATCGTGCGCTTGCATGTATTTCTCGATGGACGAAACTTTTACGAAACGAAACAAAACCAAAACAAAACGGTGAGAAATACACTATTCTATGTAATTATACCAGTTATTGACATATTGAAATGGATAAGAAATATTATATATTGTTATAACAAAGGCAATTCTAGCTCGGAACATGATTCTACTAGGTTATTTTGTTTTGAAACACAGCTATAATAGATTTGTTTTTCATACTATCTCCGACTCCGTGTACATAATTATGAACAACAATTCGGCAAAATGGTGAGTTGTAAACAGTTATTTTACGGAGATTGACACTTTTTCAATGCCAATAATGACATGAATATTGACATTAGGATATGTTTCAGGACATGGGAGGACAACTGTGTGTCAGATATTGATTATTCAGGCAATATTCAATCGTTTTGAGAGAGTAGAACTGCGTCCACTCTATGAACATTTGCGTGTAGATCGCCGTTCGAGCTAGAGCTGTCGGGAGCGCAAAGCCCGGCTCTTACGTCACGCACAGAGCCACTTTGCTGTGCCGATTTCATGGTAAAGGGGAGGGTCAATTCACTAAAATTTTATTTTCATAAAACATGAAACTGAACACTTTCATGACTTGTTAACTGCACAAATTGCTTTAATAACTCATTCTATCATAAAATAAACCATAATAACTTGATTCTATTCCCTTTGAATTTCTCCTTTAACAGTTGATTATAAGATTATTGCTAAGATTCTACAGATACGATTGTCAAAGGTAATGAATGATATTGTTAATGTTAATCAGACTTGTTCTGTTCCGGGAAGATCTATTCATGATAATTTATGCTTGTTACGCGATATTGTAGATTGTTCAAAGTTAAGAGGTAATGCGTGTGCTTTAATTTCGATCGATCAACACAAAGCCTTTGATAAGGTAGACTGGAAATTTATGTTTAAAGTGTTGTCAAAATTGAACCTCGGACACAGATTTATTACGTGGGTTGAGATTTTGTACACCGATATAACGAGTCGAGTTTTGGTTAATGGTCAATTAAGTGAGGAGGTCAGCGTCCGACGAGGCGTCCGACAAGGTTGCCCATTATCACCAGCATTATATGTTTTGTTTATAGAACCCCTAGCCCGATACATCATGACTCACCGGGACATTAAGGGTTTTCACATTCCCGGTGGGGGAGGGGTATCTGTTAAATTGTTACAATATGCAGACGATGCAACTTCTGTCGCAACGTCACAGATTGATATTGTGAATTTTTTTTTAAGTCTTTTGAAATGTTTGAAAAAGCTACGGGAGCCTCCTTGAATTTTGGAAAGACCCATGGTTTGAAACTGGGAGCCTTTCTGGGGAGAAAATTAAAGGGAGGTATTGTGTGGGTAGATGATAAGATTGATATTAATGGCATCTGTTTTGGGACTGTACATAGTGTTCGTTCCTTTTGGAAATCTTTGTGTGCTAAAGCCATCGCAAAACTAAAAATGTGGGAGAATAGAAGTTTGACATTGATGGGAAGAGTGGCGATAGTTAATATATGTATTTATTCTTTGTTTTATTATGTTGCTCGGGTATATATACCGAGCGACATTTATTTGAAGGAAGTCTTAACTGCTGTCTTTAAGTTTATTTGGCAAAAGAAGACTGAACTCGTGTCGAGGGACACTGTTCAATTTAGTGTAAAAGACGGGGGTCTTGGTTTAGATAACCTGTGTTTTAAAATGAAGGCGCTGTTTGTACATAATATCCTCCCTGAGATAATGGGAAACGAAAAATGTTTATATAAGTTCATGTTTATACGATACTTTATGGGTTGTAAGTTGAGGAACCTCGTTCCACGAATGTGGTCCAACCTGGTGCCGCACTGCCATGTTATGTCTGCTACTTATCAGCACGCGTGGGCAATTATTGTGTCAACACGTCTGCTGGCTGGTGACGGCAACCTCGATAGGGAACGCGTCGGTTTGGGCCACATCGTAAACTTGCTGGCGATCGGTCATTGTCCAAAGGTTGTAAGTGCCAAACCCTCGTGGGACTGGCCTACGATTTGGACGATGACAAGTCACCCAATATTATGTAGTGTTCTAAAGTCGTTTAGTTGGCGCTCCACACACGGAGCTTTGTACACTCGTGATAAATTATCCCGGTGGGGTATTAGTAATGGGGTATGTCCCTTTTGCACGCTGATTGAAAGTATTGAGCATGTATTTTGGAAGTGTCCAGCACTTTATCAAGTCCTGTGTTGGGTTTTTGATGTGACAAAAAGATTAATTGGTACTATTGTCCCTCTGGACCAAAAGTTATTTATGTATGGAGTCCCATGCCCTGTTAATAATGTTAGTGTATGGGGACGTCTCTGGTTTATTTATGTTGTCACTCGAAAGGCAATTTGGAATCGTAGATGTGCGTTTATTTTTGAGAAGGACCAGATCCTAGACAGCGTGCTTATCTCAAGGATTAAAGACGAGATAGACTTTCGTATTTCGGCTGATTTTAAACGATGGCCTCTTGAAAAGTTTAATAAAGTATGGGTTAATGGGTCTCCCCTGTGCAGGCTCGTCGATAATCAGGTGATAATCAGTTTGCCTTGAATTAATAAGTAAACACAAAATTATTGTTATTGTAGTTTTTTTTTGTTTAGTTATTTAGTTACTGACTCATGTACTTAATGTATAGGCGTGTAGTTGTAGTTTAGTTTGTACCATTAGTGTAAGTCATATTTTGATAATTTATTTTTGCAAATGTATATATATTATTCTTGCCATTCTGTCAAACCTTTATAGAAAGTATGATTTTAGTATGTCAATAAATGACAGGTCTGATACCTGAAAGAAAATGTATCACACTCTTAGTATCACACTAGTGTCCCCCTCGCCAAACCACGATGAGGAGTTGCAGCGTTCCCCTCTGAGCGCGAAGCGGACTTCGAGTGTTATCTTCTCGATAACTCGCTCGTCGTCATTGATGACCGTTCCTCTACTTCCTTTGCGAGGAAGAGGAGGAGGGGATCGCAATCTGAGTGGTTTTTTTTTAAATTCAAATGAGAAGAAAGATCAAATGTTAAAGGTATGCCTGTAAAGTGTCTAACTCCACCAAAATTACTTGAAGCTTCCTCGTTTCTCTTCTACGGTGTTGTTTAGCTTATGGTAAGAGAAGAATAAAATAGGGTTAGATTTTTTTCACATGCCCCTTTAGTATGACGATATCTATCATTCAGCTCAAGAGCGTTAAGGAACGGTCATAAACCTCATAAACGTCATACAGTAATTCGTTGTAAAAACTGACGCATATTTTCGCTTTTTAACCAGGAAAGCAGTGTTCCTTTTCAATGAAACTTTCACACATCGTTCGGACATATTTCTTACAATGATTTGGGTACAGGATTGAAGTCTCAAATGTCATTTTGAGCAATATCTGACACTTTACAGGTGCACCTTTAACATGCACGCAGTGATGAATGACATATTTCTGAGATATGCAAATGTATATTGGCAAATGTATATTTGTAGTTAGAAATAACCTTTCATAGTCAGGCGCGCCGATTCCACCGAAAACACAATGCATTGGGGGGGCAGAGCATTGTTCACAAGTGGATCAACCGTCGACGTAGAGACTGATTTTTGTTTCGGTCTTGTAAATTGTATACACTAAAATAAATGTATACTGCGTTTTTATTGTTTTCAATTCAATGTTTTATTGGTCCATTGCAACCCGATGAAAAATTGTTTCAAGGGGTTCACAATATCACTGTTTTATTATAATAAAACCATTTACATTTCAACAGAATATGACAAAAGAAATTTACAAACAATTATATACATCGTCAGACACTCTCATGAACACTATAAAAATTAAGAAAAGGCAGTGCCGAGAGCGAGAGAGGCACGGGCGTAGCGAGTTACGTAATACCTATTCAACTGGGGGGGGGGGGGGGGGGGGGATGTAATCCGATGAATGAATAGATCATCCCCCCCACTTGAATGGGTATCAATGTCATGTCTACGCCCGTGGAGAGAGGGATAAGGGATTACAAAGGAGATTGGAAGGAAAAGGGAGCAAGACAATAGGAAGAAAGGGAGAAAGAAAATAGAAGGGAAAGGAGAACGGCAATAGGAGAGAGGTATAGATGTGATTCGCTCGCTTAGAACTGTCTCTTGAGTTTGTCCAGAGGCATTCATTAAGGTGCTTCGAATCTACCTGCTGGACATAATTATATCCAACCTTCTACAATCAAAGTAAACCGACTAAAATACAAATGAGATTCTCCTATTATACATATCCCATACAGATAAGGATTAGAGAAAGGTCTCCAGGTAGCAAGCCCACGTTGGTCTATCGTTGGACCAATGCTGGCCATTTTTTTTCTCGCAACGTTGCTCCAACGTTGGACCAGCGATGTGTGCGTACCATAGAGTTATATACTGCGTACGCCCAAATGACGCTGGTACAACTTTGGCAAATAACGATGGACCACCATCGATCCCGTCGTTGATCCAACAAGTTTGTCCAATGTCTAATGGGTTTCGAGTTTCTAACGTTGGACCAACGTTGGCATTCAACCAGATTCCAACGTCCAACGAGTTTAGAGATCCCAACGCTGATCCAACGTTGGCTTGCTACGTGGGTCACCTAGAGTAAATTTCGTCGGGTGGGAGTGGGAAGGGGTTAAGGTCATTTTTTTCGCCAAAATGAGTTGTTGTTGTTGTTGTTGTTGTTTGATGTTTATTGGCGGTTCATTCAATTTGAATATTTTCGCCAAAAACTAAATATTATTTCATTCTTCTCATTTATTTTCTTTATTTTAATATTTTCATTATTATTATTATATACATATGTATATAATTTTTTGAAGTGCATAAACGTTTTCAGACCATCAATAAACAAAACCAAAATTAAAGGCATCATCGGGCCAACCCGGCTCGGTACGTTGAGCAGGCTTCTCAACTGACGAATCTATGGTGGCATTATAGGGACACTTTGGCCAAATTTTGGCCAAACTTTGGCCAAAATTTGGCCAAAATTTGGCCAAATTTTACATATTTGGCCAAAATTTGGCCAAATTTTGGCCAAATATTCGCCAAATTTTGGCCAAATTTTGGCCAAAATTTGGCCAAAATTTGGCCAATTTTTTTTTATTTGGCCAAAATTTGGCCAAAATTTGGCCAAAATTTGGCCAAAATTTGGCCAAATTTTGGCCAAATTTCGCTCCACAAGTCATACCTATTTTCAGTTGCATAGGCGGCTACTGGTACTGTATACGGAATTACACAGTTTTAATAACGTAGCCTACTTGTTTTTTTAAGTTATCTGTTTATAGCATCCACACTTCTTGTCTGCATTGGATGATCACTATACACAGGTTTGATTTGGGACCTATCTGTAAAGGTCACCTGGTTATAGCGGCCAATTTTCTTGTTTCCGTATGGTGGTCATTATACACATGTATGACTGTGTATAATATAAGCGATATTTTGGGACCTGTCTATAAAGGTCACCTGGTTATAGCGGCCACATTTTTTATTTTCCCTTCTGTGGTGACCATACAAAGGTTTTACGTACTGTATGTTATTTAATGAACTGGTCTATAAATGTAACCTGTTTATGGCGGCCAATTTTCTTGTTTCCCTGTGGTAGTCATTATACACAGGTTTGACTGTATATGATATGTTGGGACCTGTCTATAAAGGTCACCTGGTTATAGCGGCCAATTTTCTTTTCAGTATACCCGGGAGTTGACTGTAAACTGTCTATAAAGGTCACCTGATAATAATGGCTAATATTTGTTTTCTCTTTGGTGGTTATTATACACAGGTTTCGTCTATGAAACCGCCGTGGCTAATATCCATAGAGCTATCAGCCCCATGCTATGGGTTTTGTTTTGATACGGCATGCACATCTTGACTGCGAGCCATGCATGCGAGCCATGTGGCCGGGACACGTGTATAGCTCGCCGCCGTTCAATTCACCCCGCTCTCATATCGCCCTTCTACGAGCTCCCTCAGCTAAAGAAAGAGAAAAAAAATATATTATCAGGAGACCTTTATAAAAAGGTTCTAAAATATAGTTTACAGTCAAACCTGGGTATTTTGGCCACTAAAGGGAAACAAGAAAATTGGCCGCTATAACCAGGTGACCTTTATAGACAGGTCCCAAAATATCGTTTACATTCATACCTGTGTATAATGACCACCATACGGAAACAAGAAAATTGGCTGCTATAACCAGGTGACCTTTATAGACAGGTCCCAAAGTATCGTTTACAGTCATACCTGTGTATAATGACCACCATAGGGAAACAAGAAAATTGGCCGCTATAATCAGGTTACCTTAAATTTATAGACAGGTCCCAAAATAGCATTCAACAGTAAAACCTGGATATAATGACCACTAAAGACAAACGAAAATTGCCGCTTTAATCATGTGACCATTATAGACAGGTTCCGAAAATTCCGTTTACGGTTAGGGTTAGGGATTAGGGTTAGGGTTAAGGAAACAAGAATAGTGGCCGCCATAAAAAGGTGACCTTTATAGACCAGTTCATTAAATAACATACAGTAAAACCTTTGTATATATGGTCACCACCCAAGGGAAAATATAAATGTGGCCACTATAAACAGGTGATCTTTATAGACAACTTCCATAAAACAGTGTAGTGTATAATGACCACCCGAAGGAAACAAGGATTGTGGGCGCTATAAACAGGTAACCTTTATAGAAAAGGTCATCTACTGTGTTAATCCGTATAGGGACATTTTGGCCAAATTTTGGCCAGATTTTGGCCAAATTTTGGCCAAATTTATACACATTTGGCCAAATATTCGCCAAATTTTGGCCAAAATTTGGCCAAATTTGTACACATTTGGCCAAATTTTGGCCAAATTTTGGCCAAAATTTGGCCAAATTTATACACATTTGGCCAAAATTTGGCCAAATATTCGCCAAAATTTGGCCAAATTTATACACATTTGGCCAAATTTTGGCCAAATTTTGGCCAAATTTATACACATTTGGCCAAAATTTGGCCAAATATTCGCCAAAATTTGGCCAAATTTATACACATTTGGCCAAATATTCGCCAAATTTTGGCCAAAATTTGGCCAAATTTGTACACATTTGGCCAAATTTATACACATTTGGCCAAATATTCGCCAAATTTTGGCCAAAATTTGGCCAAATTTGTACACATTTGGCCAAAATTTGGCCAAAATTTGGCCAAATTTGGACAATTGCTCCGCCGACAATTGCTCCAGTGGGAATTGCTCCGACCTCAATTGCTCCAGCGAGAATTGCTCCGACCTCAATTGCTCCTGTGACAATTGCTCCGACCTTAAATTCATGTAGGCCTACTCCAGTTATAATTGCTTTGGCGACGACCTCAATTGCTCCGGTGATAATTTCTCTGAACCTAAATTGCTCCGGTGACACTTGCTCCGGCGACAATTGCTCCGACCTCAATTGTTCCAGCGGGAATTGCTCCTGTGACAATTGCTCCGGCGTCAATTGCTCCGACCTTAATTACAAATACTCAAGTGATAATTGCTTTGGCGACACTAGCTCCAACATTGAATGAGGAAGCCAGGGAGACAGATACTTAGTATTGCACTTGATCCCCCCCCCCCCCCCGCCCTAAACAAAATTACATTACAAGGAAGGGATATTACGCTCTTTCATTCATTATGTGAAAGTTAATTTCTTAAACCAATCATGAGGGTAGTTAACTGCCCAAATCCAAAAGTCTGTGAGTTCTGAGACCTCACAAAGGTGATTTAGGTATTTAATTATAGACAAGGCAATGATGAATTGAATCCAAGTTGTTTTGGGGGAAACGGGCCAGGCATATGTGATCTAGACAACAAAACGTTGCGTCACGGACATTACATTTTCAGCGTCACGGACATTACACTTTTGTCCACTTTTTCTAAACTCAGAAATAACCCGCAAAAAATGCTCCATTGTGCATGACACTTTTTTAATTGTACATTTGATATGTAATCAAACAGTTTTGAGAACAAAAATTATATTTCAATTTTTTTTTCAATTAGCAAAAAATTATTTTTAAAATATTAATAAGTTTTTCCAAAATTATTGTAAAATTTGAAATTTTTCAACAGAATGTGCAGTAAACCAAATGTTCAACTATTAAAAAAAATATTATACATTTTTAATGAGGTACAATGCTGTTTTGTGCCAAAAAATTGTAAAATCTAAAAAAAGTTGTGTACATCATGGGCATAACACATGGAAAATCATGGACTAAGAGTATAATTTTTGCAATTTGATCATACTATATGAGATTTAACCATCTCTTTCTCCTCCCAGTAAGTTATAGTCAAGTCTTTATTGA